>CM053573.1:565611-647013 GCA_028646485.1 Cryptoprocta ferox
CTGCTTTAATTTGGAAAATGCTCCGGGGGCGGGGGGGGGGGAGGGGCATGATTCTGTATAGACAGTTCCTGACTGAGTGTGGTTCATGTGGCATTGACTACTCCCAGGGGTCTTTATGGGAAGGCAGTGACATGCATTGGCTTGATCTGACCCTGGGCAAGGTGACTTCACTGTGCCTTGGCTGCCTCATATGTGATATGGGGAGTTGGATTCGGTCATATGTACACATATTTGCATCGCTGTGGTGAGCCCTGATTCTGGGGTTCAACTCCCTGGTCTCCCACCCCAGCCCCACCACTTGGGGTCCCTGCCTCAGTTTCCTTGCCTGTAAGATGGGGAGACACTGGCTCTGTTTCTTGCCCACGTGTGTTTCCTTGTCTTGACAGCGCTGTAACTATGATGAAAAGAGATGGGCTTGATTTGGGATGACTTTTTTCTATGAACCTCTGTAGCATCTCCAGACCTAGCTGTCCTTCTTCCAGGCTGTGTCTGTGTGTGGCTGTGTCTTCCAGGGCTTCCGAGGCCTCTGAGCTAGAGCAGGCATGTATCTCATAGTGCATTTTGGCTAAGTCCTACCCCCAAGACACCTCCCTCCTCTCAGGGCACTACAGGCATGTGGCTGATGGAGCCAGTGCTGGGGGACATGGGGGTGGGGCTGAAGATGGCCTGGGAGCACCATGTTGAGGAGGGCTAGGCTGGGTAATGTTTATTGTCCATCTCCCCCATTTGCAAAGTGACATATGCTAGTAAAAAACCTATAGGGGCGCCTGGGTAGCTCAGTCAGTTGAGCATCTGACTCTTGATTTCAACTCAGGTCATGAGCCAGGGTCGTGGGATCAAGCTCTGCATTGGGCTCCACCCTGAGCACGGAGCCTGCTTAAGATTCTTTCTCTGTCTTCCTCTGCCCCTCTCCCCCTCTTGTCTCTCTCTCTCTCTCTCTCTCTCTCTCTCTCTGAGAAAACAAAAATAAATAAATTAAAGAAAATTCCTATATGTGCTTATAAAAATGTATAAAACGGAGAAACATAAGCAAGAAATGTCATCCTGTCCAGCGGTGACCCATTTGGTATTTCTTTTCCGGCAGGTGTGGACAGTGTTGCAGGACCGTGGGCTGGCTGGGTGGGCTCTGCACACTCTGGGGAGGGAGCGTCCTGCACAGTGTTGTTGCTGCTCCTGGGCCCTCACTCCCAAAGTCCCTCATGAGGCCAGGAGGAATGGCCTCCTCAGGCACACGTCCACGCAAAGGAGCCCCTCGGAGACAGCTCCCTGTTGGGTTGGGAGAGAAGGGGCCTAGGCTCGGTAGTGCCGAGCGAGGAGTATCCTTTCTGCCACACAGGCCTCCTGATCACGTGCTACGTGACGCGGATCCGCCTGCCAGCAGGGTATGAAGAAGAGATAGAGCGGTACCTGCGGTCAGTGCAGCTCCCCGATGGCGGCTGGGGCCTGTGAGTCATTTTGTTGCTGCACACATGCGTGTGCATGTGCACACGTGTTCATATGTAGGAGACGCACCGTCAAGGGTGGGGTGGCTGTAGCTCTGGACCTGGGGTGGGTGGGCGGAGACCCCCGGAGGAGGGAGGTTGTCTGGATGCTGTGTGCCAGCTGAACTTTGGTTTCCCAGGGGTCGCACAGTGGGTGGCCGCTCCCTTTCTGGGCTTTGGTTTCACAGCTTGTGTTGTACCTGGACTTCGTGACTGGCTGAGAGGCTCTTGAGACCCACATCCCACAGAAAGCCACCTAGCTGTTATTGCTAAGGCAGAAGAAGTTGTTCTGGACACTGGGATGGCAGCAGGTGGAGTCGGGGGGACCAGATAACCCTCCCCAGGTCTCAGCGTGCCTTTCTGACACCTAGCTCGCTCTGGGAGCAGGGCCTTACCCCAGGGTGCCTGTCCACCCTGGTCATGGGCTCTGCTGCCCTTTGTTCTCTACCCAGGGGTGGGTTCCTTCTGGCGGGCTAAATCCACACCACAGGGCTTCTCCGTTAGAATTCTTGGAGGACAGCCCAGCCCCTCTCCATCCCTTGAGAGAGTTGTGGGCCTCAAGCTTAAGGCCTTGGCTCTCGGGCCTGCAGGTCCCAGTGCATCTTGGCGGATGTTTAGATCTCACTAGTGCCCTCGGACAGACACAAGGTCTTGGCCTGCCCTGACACGTTGCCTCTGGTGCTTGTTCGTGTGCTGTAGTGACGAAGGAGCCTTATTTGGGTTTGTGCCCTGGGACTGGTCTTGTTGATTCAGGCATGGGAAGTAAGCTGAGGAGACAGGCAGGTCCTACACAGGCAGTTGTGGAACTGTTCAGTTACGGGAGGCACTTGAATTCTTACTGGGGAATGGCTGTTCTGGGTGTTTGTTATGTTGTCATGTTGTATCAGTGTAAGGTAATTTAGTATTTTTGATTTTCTGAGGAAATTTTGCTGAAAGCCTTGCTTAATTTCTTACAAGTGATGAAACATGGCATTCTCTCACTCCGTCTCTTGTTCCCCTAGGCACATGGAGGGCAAGTCCACGGTGTTTGGGACTGCGCTCAGCTATGTGTCGCTGAGAATTCTGGGTGTTGGCCCTGACGATCCTGACTTGGTACGAGCCCGGAACATTCTTCACAAGAAAGGTACGTCCGGCACACTGTGCATTGGGTTAAGGGTCTATATCACCTGGGCATAATGAGATCTAGCAAATGAGAACGAGAAAGATAAGCCTCCACTTGAAATCCTGGGCAAAACATGTGAACAGATCCATTTAAGCAGAAAGAGGTGGACGCTGGTATTTTTTCAAAAGGGAATTAAGATAAGCACATAATCCCGTTTGTCTCACGCATTGGCAAAGACTAAAACCAGTAGTCCTCGAGTGCGCTGCTGGCAAGGGTATACCTAGAGTGGCCTTTCTGGAGACAGCTGGCTCTGCTCTCAGCCCCGCAGTCACCCTCCCACGCCCCCTGTGGGGCTTCCAGCGGCTGGTACCTCTCCCTCCCCTCTGGACTCTGAAGGTCCAGACTGTAGCTCTGGGGGGCACCCTGGCTCCTGCTGCTCTACAGGCCCGGCAAGGTCTCTCCCGCTTGTCTGTCACGGATGTTCCATGATCTGTCTGTCCTCCCCACTCTCGGTGCTCCCACAGAGGCCTCCCGTCGGCTTCTTGAGGCCCCTTCCTGCCTTGGGACGCTGTACATGGTGCTTCCTCTGCCTAGGGCCCGCTGACCCACTCCCACCCTGCTGCCCGAGAACTCCTACTTAGCCTTCATCTGGCACTGCGCTTGTCACTTCTGTGGGAGCCCTTCCTGACCCCCCAGGCTAGATTAAGTCTCTTGGTGGGCATTCTAATGAGATCCTGCCTTGTTCTTCACGGGTGTTGTTCTGATGGTGAATTCGTAGCCTCAAGGCTGCTTTCTGGTTCCTTGCCTGGTGAAGGAATTGCCTAGTAGCTTTGTGGGTGTTTGACTCCACACACCTGGGTTTGGGGTGATGCCTCATTGGGAAGCATGTCCTGGACAGTATTTCTGTGCCTAGGCCTGGTGCTTTTGGAAGTGGCCCCAATTTGGGGCCTTGAGTGTCTCCGAATGCCATGTTGGGGTCTGGACGTGTCTGCCAAGTGGGGAGGCCCAGATGAGGTACAGCTGGGTATGGTCCCCATAGGGAGAAAGCTGAGTGTACGCTCACTTCCCCTTATCGCCTTCTTCTAGGCCTGAGTGGAAACAGGCTGCTGCATGCATCTGGGCTCCTTGCCTGCCCAGGTAGCTGCCTGCCTGCAGGCGGAGGCTGTGAATGTCTCTCTTGGGGCTAGACACACTTACTCTGGGGAAGCCGCCGGTTCCACCCAGCAGCTGTGCTGTTGAGTGGTCTTGAGCAGCTCTGGAACCTGCTCCTCATCTGGGGTTGGAGGATCCTGAGCACTGTCTTCAGTTCATGCCGGAAGAGGCACCATGATTCCTGAGCAGCTAATCTTCATAGTAAGAGGCTGATGATCTGGGCCTTTTCTCTTCCGCAGGTGGTGCTGTGGCCACCCCCTCCTGGGGGAAGTTCTGGTTGGCTGTCCTGAATGTTTACAGCTGGGAAGGCCTCAACACTCTGTTTCCGGAGATGTGGTATGTTTGTCCATCTGAGGTTGATGTGTGGCTGGGTTGCCAGCGCCTTGCTGAGTTGCGTGACAGGTCCTGAATCACTTGCTGCCTATTACCCACATGAAGAGGTGGTCCATTCTGTGGAGTGAGGCTGTGAGACAGGTGGAGGCCTGCCGGGCTGAATCCTGCAGACAGATGGAACAGGTTCCCAGTTGGGCAGGACGGAGGGAGGCCGAGTGGGGGTGGGCCATGTGGCAGGTGGGTGGGGCCCTGCGGGGCTGGGAGAACCAGTGGTGTGGGGAGTGTGAGGCTCTGGTGTGGTTGCACGTGGCTGTCCTGTGTCTTGTTATGGACGTTTTGAGCATCTGTAGAAGTAGGACAAGAAGGCAGCGGGCTGCGCAGCCCTCGCCAGCCTCAACGCTGGAGTGTGCTGTGCTGTCTGTTCTGTTCCCTTCGCTTTCTGCAGGTGAATGTGAAAGTTAATCCCCGACATCATACTTTGCCTGTGAACACTTCAGTGTGTATCTTTAAAAGAGAATTTTCATGTTACGACAGAACCACAATGCTATTTAAATACTCAGCAAAATTGGGGTGCCGGGGTGGCTCAGTAGGTTGATCATCCGACTCTTGATTTCAGCTCAAGTCGTGATCTCCCTGTTCGGTTTGTGAGATTGAGCCCTGTGTCAGGCTCAGCCCTGACAGCACGGAGCCTGCTTGGAATTCTTGCTCTCTCTCTCTCCCCTATCTCCATCCCTTGCCGGCTCATGCACATGCCCTCCCCCTCTCTCAAAATAAATAAATACACATTAAAAAAATATTTAGCAACACCAACACTAATTGCTTACTATGTGATACTTCTAATCAGCGATATTCACATTCTGTGAATATCTACTGAAAGCTGTGGGTGTCTTCCCAGGGAACATTCATGTGCATGTAGATCCTCCAGAGTTCCCTCAGGAGGTGAGCCCCCTGCTAGAGCCCCTGTTGGCTCCCGGGAGCACATCAGTGATATCGCAGCCCCCCAGAAAGCTGTCAGGGAGGTTGGAGGGCTTTTGTGTTAGATGACTTTGGTGGAGGAGAGGCATCGGGTGAAGGGTCCTGATGAAAGTGCTGAGGGCCCAGGCTCTGCAGCCTTGAGGGGTGGTGAGGTGAGGTGAGGTGAGGCGCTGTTACCCAAGGCCTGCACTTGAGAGGAGGCGGGGAGGCGTTCTGGGGCTATTCCAACAGGGGGCCGGACGCACCCTGGACCTGCCCGGTGTGTAAGGAATGGGCAGGGTGCCAGAAGGGCATGTGAGCGTCAGAAGCTGGTGTCAGGGCACTATTGTCTGTGCCCCTACGTGGTGGACCTGGCAGTCAGTGCTGGGTTGTGAGGGCACTGCCAGTCTTTCCTGGAGTGGTTTTGGAGGGGACGGGTAGAGGGCGAAAGGAATGTGTGCACCACCAGCTATAGAGAGACTGTAAAATAACCCTCTTTAAAGTGAGTGGACAAGCCCTTGAGGGTGAGGGAAGTGGCCTGAGGATGGGGTTGGTGGGACAGGCGGGCACCTGCCCAGCTCATGACTGGCCTGCCCATGTCTCTCACACACGAGGACAGGAGGCTTGAAGGGAGAGTGTGGGGGAAATAACTCTGGGTACCCACCTCCCTGGGAAGCTGGCGGAACTGTGTATGCTGAGGTCAGGCTAACCGTCTGGGCAAAAATGTGTTGGCTAAGATAACTCTCAAAGCCTCAGTCCTTGGGAAGATGCGCCAGTTCTAAAGGGTTTTAGATAAACTTTTTATTTTGTAATAGTTTTCAATTTCCAGAAAAGTTGCAAAGATAGTTCAGAATGTTCCTGTAGACCCTTCACCCTGTTTCTCTAATTTTAACATTTTACATTACCGTGGTACCTTTGTCCCAGCCGAGAAACCCACAGGCAGTCCTGAAAGTTTAGGAGTCAAGTCTCCTGGCTTTAGGATGTGTCCAGCCGAACAGATAGGAGTGGTTGTCACTCCTGCAAACTGTGCCCCTTGGCACCCCATTGGAGCATGACTGCTTGGGCCGGGCACAGCCATCTACCCCAAGTCCACCCTTGGAAGGGCCTGGGGCTGTACTGGTGATGATGGCGGGGGCCAGGATCTCCTGCTGACATGCCGTCTCCTCAGGCTATTTCCTGACTGGGTGCCTGCACATCCCTCCACTTTCTGGTGCCACTGCCGACAGGCCTACCTGCCCATGTGCTACTGCTACGCTGTCCGGCTGAGCGCTAAGGAGGACCCACTGGTCCAGAGCCTCCGCCAGGTAAGGATTCCTGGGCAGGGAGCCCAGACATGGGGTTATCCTCAAGTCCCGATTGCACATGCCTGCTTCCCTGAGACCCTGCAGGGCTGGGTCCCATATCCACCTTCCCATATCCTAAGTCACTTCCCAAAGGGGCTTGCATGCTGGGATGGCCTCAGGGCACCCATGAGCAGAATCCTGGCCCACAGTGTGTCTTGGGGAAGCAGGTACTGAGATGGGCTTGGGGTACAGATGTTTATTAGGGCGTGCCCTTGGGAAGGGAGTGGGCAGAGAGGATGCTGAGGTGCTGCTGCCCCCCAGGAGCTCTACGTGCAGGACTACGCTAGCATCGACTGGCCGGCACAGAGGAACAATGTGGGCCCCGATGACCTGTACACACCGCACAGCTGGCTGCTCCATGTGGTGTACGGTGGGTGCTTCCTGAGGGGCTGGCGGGCCTCCCACACCTAAAGTGATGCTGACTCTCCTCCCCTTCCTCACTGCCTGTCGTTTGGGTCCTGTGGTGACTAGGGCTACCATGTGTCTCCGGTAGGCCTGCCCTGTCTTTGACTCTGGAGCCAGCCTGGGGCTGGTGCTCCTGGACAAGAGGCTTGGAGCCTGCGGGCCTGGAGGACACGCCCGTTCCTTCCCTTAGGGGAGAAGGGGCAGGACCCCGTGGGGCTCAGTTGCAGACCCATCTTCCTGCGAGAACCCTGGTGGCTCGGGGGCCAGCATGGGGTGCCGCGTGTGGAAGGGTCATGTTTCGTTGCTCACAAACGTCACCTTGCTCATGTCTTCTGTGCTGAGCCCTGGGGTGGGAGCTGGGTCCCTGCACCAGTCAGTGCTGAGATGCACCCGGGCTGGAGTTCCATCTGGGGGAGTGGACCCTAAACACGTCATCAGGGGCAGGGCAGGGTGACACACCGGGATGTCAGGGAGGGTTGTGGGGAAGGCCCCAGGAGCTGCCCTGTGCTGACACCCTTGACTCCCTGCAGTGTTACTCAACCTGTACGAGGGCCACCATAGCACCAGCCTGCGGCAGCGGGCCATCCAGAAGCTGTACGAGCACATTGTGGCCGAAGACCGCTTCTCCAAGTGCATTGGTATCGGCCCGGTCAGTGATCCCACCACTGGGTGTCTGGGCCTGGGGTGGGCACCCAACTGCAGCCCTTGTGGGGTGAGGAGCTGGGGCAGAAGGCCCTTTTGAGGCCAGTCTCTGGAGCTGGGAGTGGGGGTCTTCCTGGAGGTGAGGTCACCCACCGGAGCTTGGCAGACAGAACTCCCATCTGTCCCCTGTGTCTTGCACTTAGCACTCCCTCCCCTTCCTGCCACCTGGTGTGTGTGCAGTGTTGCTCCTGGGGCCTCCCTCCTCTCAAGATCTCTCTGGCTGCTGGGAAGGATGCTGTCCTCTCTTGAGCGTCTCCCCCAGAACTCGTTTTCCGTTTTCTGCCCTTGTCCTGTGGGGTTTGGAGTGCCGGGGCGCTCCGGTTCCAGTCCTGGTTCCTGCCATGCCTGGTGACTCGGAGCTCTCACCTCTTAGCCTCCAGCCTCCTGACCTGGCTTTACATCGTGAGGCTGTGGGGCTTGGCAGAAGCGGGTGTACCCCAGCCGGTGCAGAGTTGGGGGTTGCCTCACAGCCGTGGGGTGACAGCTGCAGGAGACATTGTGGTTTTGGGCTCCTGGCGGGCCGTGCCGCACCCTCTCTGGGGAAGTCCAGTTGGTGCAGTGTCCCATAGCTCCGCTCTGCAGCCTGCTCCCCGGTGTTCTGTGGGGTTTCTGGCAGCCTGGTGGGTTGTGCTGCTTTGATGGAGCAGCGAGTCGTGTTCCCTTTAGCAGCAGTGTGATTCCCATGGGCTTTCGGCTCAGTGCTGAGTAAAGCACGTCTGACCTATTTGAGAAGAGCACTTACTGCTTACAAGATGCCAGAGTGGGAGGTTTGGGCCTTTAGAATGTTCTGTCCAGGGGCGCCTGGCTGGCTTAGTCAGTTGAGCATCTGACTTCAGCTCAGGTCATGATCTCATGGTTTGTTTCAGCCCTGTGTCGGGCTCTGTGCTCTCAGCGCGGAGCCTGCTTCCGATGCTCTGTCCCCTTCTGTCTCTGCCCCTCCCCCATGCTCGCGCACACACTTTCTCTCTCTCTCTCTCTCTCTCTCTCTCTCACTCTCAAAAATAAACATGAAAAAAATGTATCAAAACATTTCTTAAAAAAAAAAAAAGAACATTCTGTCCTGAGCAAGGAGTCCATGCCGCACAGGTGTTGTCTCTCTGTCTCTCCCCTGACCCTCCTGCCATCCTGTTCTGTGTCCCTGAGTTATCTGAGGCAGACCCTGCGTGCCCACGTGGGGCCCCCAGCCCTCGTGGTGGTTGTGCTTGCTTGCCAGCTGGCTTGGCTCATGTTGTTTCTCACAGGATGCTCTGCCTTCTGTCTGTGCACGTGCCCCAAGCCCTTCCCACCTCCCTTTCTGGGGCCACAACTTGGCTTGGTCTCTGGTTCTCGAGGCCTGGTGAGCAATGAGTGCTCCGCTTAGAGTCGAAGGCCTGGTCCGGCAGGTGCGAGGCTGTGCTTGGGGCCCCGTGTTTGGGCTGTGGTCCTCATGCTTGGGAGCCACTGCAGGTCTGGAGCAGGGTCCTGACTCGGCTGTGTCTCCTGCAGATCTCAAAAACCATCAACATGCTTGTGCGCTGGTACGCGGACGGGCCAGACTCCTCTGCCTTCCAGGAGCACATCTCCAGGATTCCTGATTACCTCTGGTGAGTGCATCGGGAAGGGCCTGGCTGGTCAGTGTCACACTCGGTCCCTGACGCACGTGGCTGAGAGCCAAGGGCAGACGTGCATGGGGGCCTCCCCTGGCACAGTGGCAGGCATGGAGAAACCGTATATGTATAGTGACATTTGGAACCAGGAACTTTAGGGTTTGTGGAACATGGTGAGGGTTATCTTTGAGTTGAAAGATTTCGTTACATGGCAGGAACTTCTGGTGGTTTGGGAAGGTAGAGCTAGGAAGCCTGGGGGTGCATTGGGCAGGTTCCAGTGAACGTCAGAAAGGCCTCGCCGATGAGAGTAATGGGTCAGTCACTGATTGCAGTTGGGACCACGGTGGGTGGGTGTTCCCCAGGGTGTCCCTCGGCAGGGAGTCCTGCATTCGAGGGGGCCCTCTTCCCTCTGGCGGCCAGGTGGGTCTGCCGCCATACGTGGGGTGAGCCGGGCTCTGGGTGGCCGCTTGACTTCATCTCTTTGCCCTCTACATCCTGACCTGGGCTTTTCTTGTCCTCACAGGCTGGGCCTCGATGGCATGAAAATGCAGGTAAAGGCTACAAGGCCGTGACCATTGCTTCTTTTCAACCATTCCTGCTCTTTAGGTCTGTTAAGATTCAGTAAGTCCTCGCAGTGAGTTCTGGCAGCACGTGCTGAGTGGCTGCCGGTATCCCCAGTCCTGCATCTGAGGGGACAGCCGGGGTGCCTCCCGGGTGTGTGCCGTGTGGCAGGGATGCCGACCGGCCCCAAGGGCTGCAGGAGGGCTGAGGGTCTGTAGCTCCCCCATGGGAGGCGGATGTCAGGCAGGAGGGGAGCCTGCGCTTCACACCCCAGCCCTGTGTCCTCACGCTCCTGGCTGAGATGTGCTCCCGCAGGGCCCTTCTCTACGTCCGCTGCTCCGCCCTTCATGCCGTTTATCGTAGATGATGTTCTGCCAGCACCTCCTTCCCTGGCTCATTTCCTGTGTGTGACCCTGGGGGTGGAGGTGTCTGGTCGCAGTGTGGCTGGGGCTGACCTGAGAGCTGTGAGCCTGGGAACCGTTGCGTGTTGGTGACAGAGTGTACTGTCACCCACCTGGCTAAGTGTGGAAACGCAGAGCCTCCAGCAGTGTTCTTGGGTCAGATAGGCCATGACCCTTGGGACAGGTACACATGGACCGAGCATGGCCTCGTACAGGGCTTACCTCGGGGTCCTTGCCTTACTCCCAGCTCCCTGACTCCTACACTCCAAGTGGAGGTGGGTGGGTGATGAGCCCCCGCCTGGGCTCTTCGTCCCCTCTGACTCCTCGAGCTTCTGAGCTTCTTTTTCTTTTTTTTTTTTTATTTTTTAACATTTATTCATTTTTGAGAGAGAGAGACATGGCGAGACAGAGCATGAGCCGGTCAGGGGCAGAGAGGGAGGGAGACACAGAATCCGAAGCAGGCTCTAGGCTCTGAGCTGTCAGCATAGAGCCCGATGCGGGGCTCGAACTCACGGACCATGAGATTATGACCTGAGCCAATAGTCGGACTTTTAACCGGCTGAGCCACCCAGGCGCCCCCAGAGCTTATTTGTTCTTGCAGAATCACTGTGCTGTTGCCTTACAGGGTTGATGACTGTCTCTAGTTTGGTCAGGGTTTGAGCCAGGTGGCTGGTCCTCAAAGCCACTTTTGTCCAGTGGTCTCCTGGGTGCTTGCCCTTCCTTCCTGGATGACTGATTGGTTCCTAGAGCAGCCTCCTTCTGAATCTGACTGGTTGTTTCCTCTGTGCCCTGTATTTCCTGCAACTGGTGGTTAGTCCCTGAGGCTTGCTCCTGTTCGGGTTTATTTTGGAAGACCAGGAGTCTTTCCTACGTACTGTCCTGCAAGGCCATGGTTTCTGTTGCCCCCTCAGTGCCACCAGTTGGTCTGGGCTCTGGCACTGCCATACCCGTCCCTACTATCCAAGTATCTGTC
Source organism: Cryptoprocta ferox (assembly GCA_028646485.1). NCBI lineage: Eukaryota > Metazoa > Chordata > Mammalia > Carnivora > Eupleridae > Cryptoprocta > Cryptoprocta ferox. The sequence continues at coordinate 576,605 of CM053573.1, forward strand.
ACCATCTATCTTGTGTCACTGGGACTTGGCCACTGGCATTCTGGTGGGACCAGAGTATTGACCAGTGAACTAGGCTCTCAGGGTGGGATTTGAAGGGGGCCTTCCCAGCTCTGTTGAGGCCTCAGCAAGGCCCCACCACCTCCAGGCATAATTAGAAGTAAGGGGGTATTTTTGGTCATCATTGCTATTGGGGCAAAATCCTGTCATTGGGTACTGGGGCAGTGGAGGTCACGGGCAGTGGTTGTCCAGATACTGGAAGTGCCCTGAGGGGGTTCTGTCCCAATTGGTGGCCTGGTGAAGGCAGGTGGGGCTTCCTGACTCTCATCTGCCTGTAGGGACAGCCCCTCTCTGGCCCTCATGGGTGTTGAGGGGTGACAGAACATGGAGCCTAGGGTCAGGAGTTGGCTGGGCTCCCACCACTTTGCGGGAGCTGTTGCAAGCCCCCAGACTCCTCCTCGGACCCCTAGGTGCCCATGGAATCTTGGGCAATGGTGGGTGGGCAGCTGCAGCTGCTGTTCTAATGGCTTGTGCTTGCATGCAGGGCACCAATGGCTCACAGGTGTGGGACACCTCATTTGCCATCCAAGCTCTGCTAGAGGTATGTGGCTCTGCCTCCTTGTTTTTCAGCCTCCAAGTGACCTTCCTAGGTGTCCGCCCCTGCACCCAGTGTGGACGTGGCATCTGCTGTCCTCTTTGTCCACCTGGATTCCGAGGCCTCTGGTGATGGTCCTGCTGAGGCAGTGATCTTGCCCAGCAGCTTTGGGTGGTGAGCTGGCTGGGAGGCTTCAGGAGCAGGGAACCTGTAAGGTCTGTTCCTGGGGAGACAGGGCAGGAAGCTTCTAGCAGGGAGAGTGGGCTCTAGGCTTTTCTCAACATTCAGTTTGCTCATTACGGATACCTCTGAGCATATGCTGGAGGGAAACCAGAATATGTTTTTGTGCTGGTGGGACTGAGAGTGGTGACATTCTGGAGAACCTTGAAGAGTGGTCTGGGCCATGTGGGGTCTGCCTTAGATGGGGCAGGGATCCTCTGGACATGGGCTGGGCTCAGCTGGAGGTGGTGTGGACTGTCTCTTCTGCCTCCTTCATTTCTCCATCACATCTTTCTGACTTATCAGCAGAATCCAGAGCCTGAGACTCTGGTGCGTTTGCTCCTGTTTCCCAGTGGTGGCAAGACGTCACCAGGATTGTCTGGGAACCACTTCACCTGCACAGGCTCGTGTCAGCGAGTGGCTTAGCCATGTTGTCTCTTCCAGGCGGGGGCACAGCACAGGCCTGAGTTTTGGTCTGCCCTGCAGGAGGCACATGAGTTTATCCGGATGTCACAGGTGAGGTCGGGTCTGACCTGCTTCTGGGGGTGATCGGGCTTCCTCAGGCAGAGGTACCGCCTCCTCACCTCTGCCTTGACACCCTGGCCTGCCCTCTCCGGTGCCAAGTAGTGCCCTGGTCATGTTTCCCCAGCAGTGGATGGGGGTGGCGGGCCATGGGCCACGGGGTGATGCCTTGAAGGGTACCTTTGGCCCTGATGGTAGAGAGGGCAGTGGGGTGGTGGCGCTGGTCCCTGCATGTTCCGTACCAGCTCCTGCTGGCTCTGGTGTCTGCATCCGTTGGTGACGTGGGCCTCCTCTGTTTTCTGCATATGCCCCGTGGATGCTGCCCAGGTCCCAGACAGCCCCCCTGACTACCAGAAGTACTACCGCCAGTTAAGCAAGGTACCACGGCCAACCCCGTTTGCCCCAAGTCCTACACCCTGCGCCCCAGAAGAGAACGCCGCAGTTAGCTATTCCTTGCTATTTGAGAGGGCTCTTCCCTCGGCCTCCTGGGGTTTCTTGCTCTGATAGACGCAGTGTGGGGTTCCACCAACGCACTCAAGGTTTTCCTGACTGGGGAGTTGTGTACATGAGGTAGTGAGCTGTGTGGGGCTGCCACGTCAGGTGCTGTGCACACACACACATCTGTGCCTCAGAGATGCTATTAGACAGCAGTATGTGCAAATACCAGATACGCTGTCCGAATGTGGATTAGGGCGATGGGGGAGCCGTGAAGGGTGGAGGGCAGCTCCTTGGGGCATGTGGGAGCATGGACACAGTGCACGCCTTCTCACAGCAGGTTGGGGGGCCGTCCATATGTGTGCGGTGTGGGGCTGTGGCTGCACCTTTATGGTGGCCAGGGCTCTGCCTGGGTGAGGAAGGTGCCATCACCTCAGGTGGCCCTAAAGACCAGGGTATGGGCTCGGTCCTCTGCCCTGGCCATGACTGGCCCCACGCTTTCTAGGGTGGCTTCCCCTTCAGCACGCTGGATTGTGGCTGGATTGTTTCTGACTGCACAGCTGAGGCCTTGAAGTCCATCTTTCTCCTGCAGGAACAGTGTCCTTTTATCACCAAGCGTGTCGCACAAGAGCATCTCTACGATGCCGTGGCTGTGGTGAGGCTGCTGGGCACGAGGGAGAGCCCTTGGGTGCACTTGGTGCTGTGTAGGAGCTGCGCTTCCCGTGGCTTTTGTGTCCTCGAATCCCCAGGGTCAGACTGCAAGCGCAGAGGGGCATGTCCTCTGACGACATCTGTGTTTGGGAAGCCGTGAGCCCCGTGCTGGAGGCTCGCAGATCTGGCTGCTCCCAGGGGCCGCATTCAGGAGGGCTGGTGTTCTCCACTGGGTATCTGCAGAAAGATGAGAACTTATATTTGTTTTTGTGCAAAACCCTTTCAGTACACCCACTGTCTGTGTTTGTTTTACAGTGGAGATCGTGTGGCACATATGTGACTTATAAATGGATAAGCAGGTGCATGTCAGGGTCCCAGATGGTCACTCGTAGAGCACCTGATTGATAAAGTTGTGGCCCGCTCCTCTAGGCACTGAAGGTCTCAGTTTAATATGAGAACTGCCCTCCTCTCCACCCCGTTCCCCATCCCTGCTCCCTTCGTCTTAACCTTGGGTGTTTCTAGAAAGGTCTACCACAACTTGTGGGCTCTCCTGCCTGCTTAAGCACATGGGTGAACTCTCAGGATGCCTTCTCTCTGGTTTTAGTTGCTGAACATGAGAAATTCTGATGGAGGGTTTTCCACCTACGAGACTAGGCGTGGGGGGTACTTGCTGGAGCTGCTGAACCCCTCGGAGGTCTTTGGTGAGTGGTTGGCCAGCCAGGTGGCACACAGACCCAGGGCCCTGTATGCCCTGAGATGGATTCGCCATCCAGAGCCCACAGTTCCTTCCCCCAGGCTGGGAGCAGTGCCAACAAAGGTGTTGGCGGATGATGGTGGATCCTTTAAAGGGCACTCCCTAAACACTGGAATGTTCTGTGCTCCTTGACCTCCAAAGGTGGCCCTAGTGCCTGTGGTTGTGGATGGAAAAGCTATGGTTTTGTTTCTCGGAGGCTGGCAGAGGAGTCACCGGGCTCTCTGGCTTGAGCCTGGGCTGGCTCCTGCTGTTTTCCGTCCTCATGGAAACCACCCTGTGTCCTGCGTGCTTTTCATGGAGCTCAGGCACCTGGCAGGAGGGTGTCAGTAGGAACCCCTTGGCCCTGTGTCCTCCCTGCGGTGCACATGGTTCCGATCTGCAAGGGGAGCTGCTGTACCTGAGTACCTTCACCCGAGTTTGCTCTTGCAAACCTTGCACACGCCCCTGTGCCCTGCTTGCATTGCAGGTCTCTGTCTCGCTCCTGTAATTGTTAAATGTGGTCTAGTTGGGGTGGGGCACAGCTCTGCCCTGTACCCCTCTCCTTTCCCCTCCCACTGGCTTAGCTGTCCTGTAGCCACACGGGCCTCCGGGTCACTGTGTAGGTGCTGGCCACTCTCCCACCTAGTGGCCATGTCTCCTGGGCCAGTCACTGGGGGCTCTTCCCTTGTTCCTCTGGAGGACCGTCAGGCTCTGGATGTTCTGCATAGGTCTGCATGTTCTGATCTTCTTGTTCTTCATGGTGTGGTCTGAGTTGCCAGATTGGGCGACAAGGTGAAGCTCACATGCATCGATTTTTCCTTCCCCTCTCCCAGGGGACATCATGATCGACTACACGTATGTGGAGTGCACCTCGGCCGTGATGCAGGCACTGAAACTTTTCCATGAGCGTTTCCCGGACCACAGGGCCAGGGAGATCCGGTAAGGGTGGTCTTGGCACAGGGATGTTTTGTCACTGAGCCACAGGTGCTACCAGCTCAGGAGCCAGGAGCTGAGATGCTCCCCCACAGGACACAGAGCATGTTGTTGCTGGGGTGGGTGGCTCACTGCAGGAAGGGGACTCTGTGGATTAAAACTCATTTAATAACAGAAGGGATTTCCAGTGTTCCTGAGTCCAGTTGTATGCCCTGAAGTACAGTTGACCCTTGAACTGAACAACTTTGGGGTTAAGGGTACCAAACCCCTGTGCGGTTGTAAATCTGCATATAACTTAAAAAAAATTTTTTTTTGGCGGGGGCTGGGGGCGGTGCCTGGGTGGCTCAGTCGGTTAAGTGTCCAACTTCAGCTCAGGTCATGATCTCACTGTTTGTGGGTTCAAGGCCTCTGTCAGCTCTATACTGACAGCTCAGAGCCTGGAGCCTATTTCGGATTCTGTGTCTCCCTCTCTCTCTGCCCCTTCCCTGCTCACACTCTGTCTCTGTCTCTCAAAAATTAGTAAATATTAAAAATTTTTTAAAAAATAAATTTTTTAATGTTTATTTTTGAGAGAGAGAGCCAGCAAGCGGGGAGGGGCAGAGAGGGATACACAGAATCCAAGGCAGGCTCCAGGCTCTGTGCTGATAGCACAGAGGCTGACGTGGGGCTCAAATTCATAGACCTCGAGGTCATGACCTAAGCTGAATTTGGATGCTCAGTCAACTGATTCAGCCATCCAGGTGCCCCATAAATCTGCATATAACTTTTTATTCCCCAAAAACTTTACTGATAGTCTTTTGTTGACTAGAAACCTTACTGATAACATAAGTAGTTGATTAACAAGTATTTTGTATATTATGTGTTATATATACTGTGTTTTTATAATAAAGGAAGGTAGAGCAAAGAAAACTAAATTAAATAATAAGGAAGAGGAAATATATTTACAGTACAGTATGATATTTATCGAGAAAAATCTGCATACAAGTAGAATCAATGTTGTTCTGAAGTGAGTTCTATATCAAATATGTGTATTGAGGGCTCAGAGTGGCACAGCTGTAACACGAAAATGAGTTACTTTTCACAACTTAATGAGGGTCAAAAAGATCTATACCCCCAACTCCACCTGTGTCTACATAAACGGTAGTTTTTAAATAAGCCTGTCCTGTTGATGTCTGGCCCGTGTGCAGAGAGGTGCACAGCTCTCGTATGTGTGGTGCCTGATGAATTATCATGAAGTGGGCACATAGATGTTACCAGAAGCTGCCCTCCTGGTTCTTGGGCTGCTCTGATCCTACACACGGGGAATCCATCCCACAACCAGACTCATGGGTCTGGCTTCTTCCACTTGACTTGGTGCTTGTGAGGCCCAGTCTGGTGGTTGCCAAGCAGCAGCCCGGCCTCTTTGCTGGCAGCGTGTCTGTTCAGTGCCGATGCCACACTTCATTTATCCATTGATTTGTCTTGGATCCTTGGGGGCCTTTCAGTGGGTTCCTGTGAATCATCTTGCCATGAACACTCTACTTGTCTTTCGAGGCCCAGGGCACCCCTTTCTTGAGGAACATGTGCTTAGGAGTGGACTCACTGTGTTGTGGGGTACGTTGATTCACTTTTGTAGATCCCCCTTCACCCCAGTGTGATCTCATTGTTTCATGCTTCACAGCAAAGCTGGTATGGACTCAAGTTTGGTCATGTGCTTTCCTTTTTAGATATCATTGGATTTGGTTGGAAAAGTACTTTTGAAAGGATTTTTTCAGCTGTGGTTATAGAGAAACCAGTCTGCTCTTTCCCTTCAGTGTGTTTGTCAGGCTCTCCCAAGAAGGTAATGCAGGACTCATAAGAGGAGTCAGAAAGTATATTTTCTTTTTAAATTTTCTGGAAGAGTTTGTGAGGTTTGTGCTATTTATGCCTCAAGCGTTAGGAGGGTCCATGTGGGCCTGGAGTTTCCTTTGAGGGAAAGGGTTAAATTGTTATTTACAGGTTCGGTTTCTTGTTATAGGGCTGTACAGAGTTCTTTTTGTGTTTCTATCGGTTTTGGGGATTTTCCCGTTTTAGCTCCATTTTCTGCGGATCAGCACAGAGCTTGCCCACGGTGCTCAACAGCCGCCTCGTCACTGATGTCCTCATTTCCTTCCTGACGTTGGCAGCTTGCACCTCTTCTCCACCAGCAGCTTATCAATCTCACCCGTCTTTTCAAAGAAACAATCTTTAGTCTTTGATTCTGTCTAGCGTATGTTTATTTTTTGATGTTTTTTTTGGTTTCACCAATTTTTGCTCTTTATTGTTTTCTTTCTACTTTCTTTTTCTAACTTAGATGGATACTAAAATGATTTTCAGGCTTTCTTTTTAAATGTGTGCTTAAGATACAGTTAGTCTTGGTATATCATTCAGTTAAAATTATTTTGGTTCCATTGTGAGTTCTTCTCTGGCCAGGAGTTGTTTAGGAGTTTGAGGCTTTATTTCCAAAAAAAATTGGAGGATTTTCTAGTTGTGTTTTGCTGGTTTCCTTCTGTCCTGGCAGGTTGTGCCGCTGTTGGGCGGATGCTGTGTCTAGTCGTGATTTTGTCACCCGGGCCTGGGGGGTACACGAGCCGTGTGCTGCACTGAAGGGTGATCTCTGGTCCCTTTCTCTGGGCACATCTTGTCCTGAGTGACACTCTCATGTAATTGACCTTTTTTAGTAGATCATCTTTTTAGGAAGTATTCTAAAAAAGTAAAGTGTGCCCTTTGGAGGAATCTTGGAGAAAGCAGAAGCAAGCTGCTCATCATTGCTGGGAGGAATCTCTTAGGACTGCTTGATCTCTGCGTTGCCATGGGTCCTACAGAGATGGGTCCGTGGGTGCTGGCGAGGTGTCTGAGAGCAGGGGATGACTGCCCATGTCAGGTCGCATTCTCCTCCTGCAGGAGTTGTGACGGTTGCAGGTATTCCATTGTTTTAGTGGCCCCGTAGTGTCTTAGTGTCTTTCTAAGTGACAAATTTTCATTGTCACTTTTCAGCTCTTCCCCGTTTTAACCTTAATTAGTGTCCTCTTGTTAAATCTTTATCTGGGACCATTATTTTTCCCTAGAGCCACATGGTTTTGGGGTCAGCCTGTGTGGGGAGATTCCTCCCCACCCTGGCCCTTTCCCAGTAGTGTGGTCCTTGTCCCAGTCACTTCCCCTGCGAGCCTGGGATCCCCCACCCAAGGGGGACAGTGGGGTGGGGGCAACAGTGCGCAAAGCACAGAGTGACTGTTGTTACTGTGTGAAGCTCCAGATGGTTTTTCTCTCTGGACAGTTTGAACAGAAGCATTTAAATAAATGTAGTAATTTGTTATTCTAAATTTTTAGATTTATCTGGGGGAGTTTTAGAGATATAGTTTGAGGTAGCCATGGAACATTCCATTTTTACTACCTTGACTTGAAATTCTCTCTTAATTTCAAGTTTAGAGGAAAGTTATATTTGTAGTAAAAAGCTTTCCTGTTTACCTCTTACCAACATTCTTCAGCTGTTAACATTTCACATTTGCTTCATTTGTTCCTTCCATGTATATTTTTTCCAAAATCATTTTAGGGTAGGTTGCAAATGTGATGTGCCTTAATCCCTAAATCTTTAGCATTTCTTTTTTTTTTTTTTTTTTTAAGGTTATTTATTTTGAGAGAGGGAGAGAGAGCAGGGGAGGGGCAGAGAGAGAGAGAGAGAGAGAGAGAGACTTCTAAGCAGGGTGAAGAGCCAGATCTGGGGCTTGATCTCAGAACTGCGAGATCATGACCTGAGCCAAAATCAAGAGTCAGATACTTAACCAACTGAGCCACCCAGGCGCCCCAATACTTTACATTTCTTAACAAGGATATTCTCTTATGGAAATACGAGAATATTAACATCTTTATAATCCTATTGTTTAATCTGCAGAATTTATTTAAATTGCCCTAGTTGCTTTTATAGTAACCTCTTCCCACAAGATTCAACCCAGGGTCACTGAACTGAGCTGCCAGCTGTTAGTCTCTCTCTCCCTGGAACAATCCTTTAGTGGGGTTGACGACTGACATTTTTAAGGCACATGAAAAGTTTTTGTAGGATGTCCTCAACATGTGTTTTTCTGGTGTTTCCCCATAATTAGATTCAGGTTATGAAATTATGCATTTTTGTCAGGAATATTACAAAAGTGATGGGGACTTCTTAGTGCATGATACCAGGAAGTGCACGTCAACATGGACTCCGTGATTAAGGTGATGACCACTTGTTTTCTCCACCGTGAAGTTACTGTTTTTTTTTCTTGTGGGATAAAGTGTTAGATTATGTAGGTGACCCGTTTCTCATCAAACTTCTACCTGTTTTATCATCTGATGATGATTCTTGCCAGACTCAATTATTCATATGATGGCTACAAAATTGTCATTTCTTCCATATGTATTAGTTGGTGTTCTATTTGCTTTGTCCTTGTTTATTTACTTATTAATGTGGAGTCACAGGGTCTTATGCTATTGACTTTTTTGTTGTTGTTGTTGTGTTAAAATACACCTAACAAAATTTATCATCTTAATCATTTTTTAAAATTATTTTTTAAATGTTTATTTTTGAGAGAGAGAGAGACAGAGTACGAGTGACGGAGGGGCAGAGAGGGAGACACAGAATCCAAGGCAGGCTCCAGGCTCTGAGCTGTCAGCACAGAGCCTGACACGGGGCTCGAACCCACGCACCGTGAGATCATGACCTGAGCCAAAGTCAGACACTCAACCGACTGAGCTGCCCAGGCGGCCCCTCTCATTGTTATCATTTTTAAGCACGCAGTTCAGTTGTATTACATTCACACTGTTCTGTAGCCATTACTACCCCCTATCCCCGTAACTCTCTTCTCTTACAAAATTGAAACTCTGTACCTGTTAGCTTTATTTCCTCATCTCTGCTGCCTCCCCCTCCCAGTCCCTGGCAGTCCACATACTGTTTTCTGTCTTTGATCTGGGTACCTCATGTAAGTGGAATCCTGTAATACTGTTTTTTTTGTGCCTGGGTCTGTTGGTTCGCACCCCCCTTGGGAGTTTCCCACGTGTAATCTGAAACCTGCCTTGTATGGGGAGGGCAGGGAAAGACCAAAGAAAGAGACAGGCCCCTCCACATAGGTAGGGGTAGTTTTAATAAGCAAACGCGTTAGTGGATCCCCACAGGCTCCAACTAGATCACAGAAGTTTTAAAGAGGCCCTACCTGGGCTCAGTCCTGTCCACCTTGTAGAAGTTCTCAGCACCACATCACCGTCTCAAGGCTGTGTCCTTAGAGCGGCCTCTGGTAGCCAGAAAAGCAAGTGGAACCCACATCCCCAGGACATGGGAGGCGGTGAGGAGCCTCCCAAGTGCCTGGGTCCAGCTCACGGGTCAGTCGGCAGTCATGGCTTTTTGATGACCTTCCCCAACAGGCTTATTTCACTGAGCATAATGACCACAGTTTCATCCATGTTGTGATTTGTGTCCAAAGTTCCTTTTTAAGGCTGAATAACATTCCACTGTATAGATAGACCACATGTTGCTTATCCGTTCATCTGTTGATAGACACTTGGGTTGCTTCCATGTTTTAGCCGTTGCTACCAGTGCTGCTGAACAGCATTTAAATTCCCTGGTGGTCACTTAAGCTAAAGTGGGAGGTGCAGCAGTGTCTGATCAGAAGCAGCAATCAGAGCACAAGTGCCCAATATTTGGAAGACAGGGTCCTTTTTGCCCACCCAGGCACCGTAAGCTGTGTGTAAGCTGCTCCAGGAGTAGGTACACACCAGCTGCCAAGGGCTGCGGTTGGGAGATGAGTAGCTGGTGCCGTGCTGAGAGCTGCAATTGACCTTCCAAGCCTCCCGCTGGAAGTTGCAAGTCTCGGACAGACTTACAGCAGACAAGGTGCTGCCGCTACAGCTGGTGCCCAGGCGGGAGACAGGCTCCTGGGGCTTCCTGCTCTGCCACCTTCAGAGTCCTCTGCACTTGACTTTTGATACTGATTTACAGCTAGACAATTTGCTGAACTTAAAAAATTTGATGCACTTTATCTTATAGAGCAGTTTTAGGTTTGCAGGAAAATTGAGTGGAGGGTTCCGGTTTACCACCCCCTCTTCTACCGCCTACCCCATCTTGCATAAATTGGTTCGTTATTTTACAATTGATGAACCAATATGGATACAGTGTTACCATCCAAAGTCCACGGTTTACATTCAGGTTCACTCTTTGTGTTGTACATTCCATGGGCTGTGTCACATCTATAACACGTGTTCATCATTATCATATAGAAACGTTTCACTGCTCCAAAAATTTTCTGCGCCCATTCATCCTTCCCCTTCCCTCCAATCCCTGGGAATCACTATAGTTCTGCCTTTCCAGAATGTCACGGTTGATTTGCTTCTTTCACTTAGTGATACGTATTTAAGGTTCTTCCCTTTTTCTTTTTTTCTTTTTCTTTTTTAAAATGTTTTTATTTATTTTTGAAAGAGACAGAGCACGAGCTGGGGAGGGGCAGAGAGAGAGGGAGACACAGAATCTGAACCTGAGCTGAAGTTGGACGCTTAACCAAGTGAGCTACCCAGGCACTCCTGACAAAGTTCTTTTTAATTCCTACTTCCTTAAGTTGTTTTTTACCCTCTGTTGTGAATGGGTGTTGTATTTTAGGAAATGATTTTTCTATCTCTGTTGAGATGATAAACATACTCTCTTTTATATGTTAATGTTATAGATGACTATTATAGGTCTTTCTAATGTTAAAACACCTCTGTTTCTGGGATAAACCTAACTTGGTATTTATTGGCATATCTCTGCTGTATTCAGTTTCTTAATATTTAGATTTGAATTTTGCATCTGTGTTCATTAATCAATAGCTTGAAATTGTGCTTTGCTACTACATCACGTTTATATGGTCTGTTGGGTTTACAGAACAAACGGGCGTTCCTTCCTCCTATGTTTCCTGGAGGAGTTTGTGTAACATTAGAGTGATCATTCTTGGTGAGTTAGTAGAACTTACCTTTTAAATTTTTAGGCCTGAACTTCTTTTTCTGGGCGCCCGCCTTTAGTAGTTGTAGAACCATCCAGGCTCCCTCTCTGCTTGAGGCGGTTTTGAGAAGCTACTTTCCCAGTAGTTTGTGCATTCTGAGTTTTCCCATATGCTGCGTAAAGTTTTCTTATTTTTCTCTTAACCTTTTAGTTTCCACTACACTGTGGTCACGTCACTCTTTGGTCGCTAGTATTATTTATTTGTCCCTTCATCCTTTTTTATTTCTTGCTGAGTCACAACAGTACTAAACCTTGGTGGCTTCAAACAGCACATGTCTGTTGCCTCACAGTTTCTGTGGGTCGGGAACCCAGGCACGGCCTAGCCACATGCTCTGCCGCACATCCCACTGGGCTGCAGCCAGGATGCCGGCCAGGACTGGGGTCTCATCTGAGCAGCGGCGAAGGGAAGGTCTTATGGAGTTCATGTAGTGGCTGGCAGGTTTCCATTCCTTGCAAAATGTCAGCCTCAGGGTCTCATTTCCTCTCTGGCCACTGGCTGGAGGCCATCCTCAGTTTCTTGCATCTGGGCACCTGTGTGGCATCTCATGAAGCCGGGAAGGGCCAGGGAGTCTGGGAGTCTGCTTGTAAGAGGGAAGCTAGACTTCTCTGTGCCCGAGTCACAGAAGTGATGTCCCATCAACTTTGCTGCAACCTGTTGTTTGGAAACCAGTCTCAGGTGCTGCCCACACCCAAGGGAGGACCTTGGGAAGTGTATTTGTACCTTCACTCTAGCCTTTTCAGAGAACCAGTTAATCCTCCCAAAGTACCAGTTAGACTTAGGATGAGTCTCTGCCTTCAAAATCTATTATTTTCTCTCTCATTTTTCATTTATTTTTTAAATTTCATTCCGTATGTCTACTCAAGCTCGTGTCAGCGATGTCGTTGCGGTGAAACACCGGTCTGTCTGTATCTGTGGCTGCTCATCACTGCCATTTTACTTCCTTCCTGCATTTCTTTTTACTGTCAGTTTGCTTCTCCCTCCTGTGCCCTCTCATCCCTTCTTCTCTAACCGTTGCATTTCTTCTCTCAACTGTTGGTTTATTTTTACCTGTTTTTGTAAGGGAGACTTGTTCATTCTTCTGAGGCCGGGGGACGGGTGGACTGGGGCGGGCGGATTGCTGTGTTGGTTAGCCATCCTCCTGTGTTCCAGGGAGACGCTCGAGCAGGGCCTGGAGTTCTGTCGGCAGAAGCAGCGGGCTGACGGCTCCTGGGAAGGGTGAGTGAGCTCCCGGGTGTGCGTGTGCATGTGGGATGGGAGCATGCTCTGCTCTTCTGTGCTCCTGTGATGCTGTCTTGTGCTCCGGGAGTGAGCTGCCAGCGACAGATTTCGGACCTTGTTCGGTTGGCCTCACCCTGGGGGTGCTTGCTCAGCTCGCCACTAAAGTGGTTTGGCCGAGTGTGTTGGAAGGGCTCGGTGGCCTGGTGCCTGGTTTGTCGTGTCTGTGATTACTGCTTCCTCTGGGTGTGGATCAGTTCTCATGTTGCTTTGTGGCGGCAGCGGCTGCCATCCCATGAGGGCTGGGGCGGTGTGGGGGGGGAGGGCAGGTGTGTTTTCCTCGGCCTTAAAGCCTGGGGCACTGGAGCTGGTTGCCACATGGATGGTTTTTTTGAAAATCACCCCAGCTTCCCTGACCCCACGATGGAGGGTGTTCCCAAAGTCCGGCAGGATTCCTGGTGTTTTACACACCCTTCTGAATGAGACCGCAAGGCTGAGGTCCTCCTTTGTCTTCCCTCCAGCTCCTGGGGGATTTGCTTCACCTATGGCACCTGGTTTGGACTGGAAGCTTTCGCCTGCATGGGACAGACTTACCAGAGCGGGTGAGCGTGGCCATTTGCCCCTGCTGGAGTGAGGCTCTTCTCTGCTGGGGGTAGCTTTTCCTTTGAAGGCAATTTTGGGGATATTTTTTATTTTTCTAAGTTCATGAGCCAACACCACCCTTTCTAGTAAAGACACTGAGGTCTTGCCTCGCTGCTCTGGGAAGTTTCTGGCTTGTGTGTGGAGGGGCACCTTGGGCTCACCTGGCCCCCGTGCCCAGTGGGACACCCACTGGGCTGGGCTGAGAGAAGGAAGGTGGCCTCAGGTCTGAGCTGTCTCCAGCCACCTCACCCAGCTCTACTTTGTGGGGTTTCAGGGGTGGTCATATCTGCGCGTATCTGCAGCCACAGAGCTTTTCAGTTTATCTTCCCAGCAAACTTAGGAGCCAGGTGTCCCTGTGCCCTTCATTTCACATGGTGGGTGGGACTGGAGTGCAGACTGTCTCCGTCCCCCCACCATACTCCTCCCCTTACCCCTGGGGAGGCCTGGCCAGTGGGCCATCGGGCCTGGGACCTCCCTAGAGTGACAGCGTCTCTGGTCTTGCTGGTCTCTACAGGGCCGTGTGTGCCGCGGTCTCCCGGGCCTGTGACTTCCTGCTGTCCCGGCAGATGGTGGATGGGGGCTGGGGGGAAGACTTCGAATCCTGCGAGGAGCGGCGTTACATACAGAGTGCCACGTCCCAGATCCACAACACGTCCTGGGCCCTGATGGGGCTCATGGCTGTCAGGTGGGGGCTGTGAGACCCATCGCCAAGTAGTGGGGTCGGGAGGAGGAAGGACACTGAGCATCGAGCAGGCAGTTTGGGTGGGGTGTGGGTGGGTGAGCTGTGAGCAGGTGTGGGAGGAGGTGAGGCCTGCAGGGCAAGGGCATATGTGTGTCCAAACACGGGGGTTCCTGCAGAGGCTTGCCTTCTAGAAGACTACCCAAAGTGACAAGGGAGACAAGAGGCCCACGTCAACAGTGTAGGGTGAGGCAGGTCCCTGCAGCTGCTCTCTCTGGGCCCTCCTCCCTCCACGTGTGCGTGCAGGCACAGACACATGCACAGTGTCCCAGTCTGTGCTGTCCTGTTGCCTTTGAGGCCATTTGGGGAATCTTCCTAAAACCCCCTCAATATTAGGCTACGTCAGTGTGAGGAGGCGCAGCAGAGTCTGGCAGGGGCGGGGGGACTTTTAGGGAAGGGTGCTCAGGGACCAGCCCGCAGTCTGCCTACCACAACTGAGCTCAGCCCTGAACCCTCAGTCCTGGGGTGTCATGATTAGTGAGGATTAGCACATGTGGCTTGCACAGCCCTCAGAGGGTCCTGAGGACCAGTGGGCCGGACAGGCACGAGGTTTCATCTCCTTCTGTCCTAGAGTGAGCAAAAGAGCTCCTCTTGTGGCAGGGCCCTGGGGCAGGTCTGGAGCAGGCAGGGCCCTCAGCTGGCCATGAGTGTGTGGCTGCCTACCTGGCCTGCTCACCTCCACACTGGCTGCCTTTTGCATTTCTCTGGGATTCTGGGTAGAAGATGTACAGTGGTAGCCTGCAGTGTGCTAGCTCTCGTGGTGGGTGCCGGTTCCTTGTGTGCCTCAGTGTCGGTTCGGTCATCACGCAGGATTTCACATCCGCCACGTGCCAGCAGCACGAGGGTGAGGGTGCAGGATGGGCTGTAGCCAGAGGCACTTTTCCCCAGAGAGTGGTGGCAGATGCGCTCAGTGCCTCCTCTTCCCCCCAGGCATCCCTGCGTAGAGGCCCTGGAGAAGGGAGTCCGGTGTCTGCTTAGAAAACAGCTCCCCAATGGCGACTGGCCCCAGGTATGCCGAGGAGGCCTGAGGAGCACAAGGCCCAGCGCTGACCTCGATTTGCATGAACACTTTCCAGCCCTCCCCTGTCCCTGCATCCTTAATGGCCTCCTCGTGGGCAGGGTCTTAGCTCTGGGGACTTGAGGTTCGAGAACACTGCCAGTGAGAGCCTGTGGTGGAAGCAGGTCTATAATGAAGCCCCGGCTCGGAGGCAGGGCTGGTGCTGGGGCGGAGGACACTGGATACCCTCAGGCTCTGCCTCAGCAGGGAATGCAGGAGCACCTTCACCTTTCCCTGCTGGCATGGGGTCACGAGGTCACATGAGGCTGACCCCCTCCCTTGGATGAGTCCAGGGTTGACAGCTGTGAGGGGCTGGTAACTCAGGCTGGAGGGTTCGCTGCAGGGTGAGGGGGTCCGGAGCTAGGGTGGTGGCAAGGGGATGGCCTGCAGAGGTTCCCATGGATCCCCCACCCCCAACCCGGGAGCCTGCCAGCTCTCTGGCTGGGGTCTCTGATCAGGGAGCCCCTTAGCCACCTGCTAGAGCCTTGGTGTTTATTTCTCTGTGTTCTTTCAGGGGAACATCGCTGGCATCTTCAACAAGTCCTGTGTCATTAACTATAGCAGCTATCGGAACATCTTCCCCATCTGGGCCCTCGGCCGCTTCTCCCACCTGTACCCCGAGAGTGCCCTTGCCGGCCGCCTTTGAGGGTGCCTGGCAGGCAGGTGGGTGGTGGGCAGCGTCGTCTGGGGGGGCTGCCGAATGCGAGTCCAGGTGGGGCAGCTCGGGTGAGCTGCAGGAGCCCCCTGCCCTCACCACACTCTTCCACATGGTGTGACCAGGCCTGGGGCAGGGGTGGGGCTGGTGGCTTTAGGTACTTGATTTTCAGGATAGGTTTATTTCTTAGAAGAGCTCGTGGAGCTCAGGTGAGGAAAGGAACAAGATGAGCCATGGCCCCGTCACAGCTGTTCTGCAGCACCTGGCCAGGGTGTGCGTCCTCACTTTGGGGCCGGGAGGGCGTTCTCAACCAACACCTCAGTTCTTGGGAGAGGGGAGCAGGGCCTCGTCTGCTTCCTGCCTGGTGCTGCCTAGGAGCCAGCTCGACTGGGCCTGCCCCTAGGCCAGCTCTATCTATTTCTTCTGTGGGGCTGAGGGATGTGATCTGTTCACTGTGGTGGCCCCGGGCTCGGCAAGGTTCGGGGACCAGACTTGCTGAGTGTCTGGGGCTCTGCAGAGGGGAGTCAGACGTGGCTGCCAGCTGTGCCCTACACCCCAGGCTCGCCCATGCTGCATTGTGGTAGTGCACAACTGGTGTCCACAGCTGGGCACCAGTATCCCTCTCTCCTGAGTTTATAACCTGTAGCGTCTCGTGCTGACAGAGGCACAGGCAGGAGGCTAAGTGTGACAGAGGATGAGTGCTCGTGAGTAAGGTTTGGTGGTCACTGCCATGGGACACCGCGTGTGCCGGGGACAGTGGAGCAGTCAGCGATGCTGGCTAGACAGGCCTGACGCTGTAGGATGCCCTCTTGGCTGCTGCCAACCCTCATGTCCTGGTTTGTGCTCTGAGCGGAAGTGAGGGCTAGATTTCCAGGGCAGTGCTTCTTGGGCCGTAAACCTCTGAATTCCCTTCTGGCTCTAAATCTGTCTGGGTTGGTGTGCATGGATTTGGGGCCCAGGATGGAAAAAGCTGGGCTCTGGATTTGTTGACCTTTGAGGACAAGTGGCTCATGTGCTCAGGGCTACACTAGGAGTGTGGCTATGCGGAGTCACCAAATAAAAGCCAGGCCTGGTGTTGCCCCTAGGGCCCTGCCCTGCTTGGCCACCCCAGTGCCCTTCTGCCTGTTCTGTGCCACCTCCTGGATTGGCAGCCCCCCCTGACTGTCCTCCCTTGGCCGACCATCCTCCTTCAGACAGCCAGATGTCTGCGTGCTCCTCCGTTCCTGCCATTCTCTGCCCAGATCCCTGCAGGGCCCTCGCCAAGACTTTGCACCACGTGGCCTTGACCCCCGCAGCTCTCTTGGCCTTGAGTGCTGTCCCTGACTCTGCTTGGGGCTTGCCTTCTTTCGGGCCTTTGAGCTGTTCCTCCACTGACGTTCTCTTGCCCCAGGGTGGTGCTCCTGTTCTGAGCCCTTCAGGGCTGGGCTGTGTGTACACATAGATGGCTCCACTGGCTGCCACACTGTGTGGCACGTAGTGGGTGATCATTGGATACCTATTGAGTGTCAGCATTTTCCCCTAGACATTTTAAAACTCGGGTTTATTTTGGCTGAAGGAACTGTTGGGATCCCTTTGAAATCTATCGGGTTTGCTCTTGCACTTCTTTTATTGGCCCTGTTCTCCCCCAGCTGGGGCAGCAGCAACACAGTCTGCTCCTTGAAGTGGCCGCTGCCCCTGAGAGGCTCCCAGGGGGCCAGATCACTGGGTTAAACCTAAGAAATGAAAATCTACTTTAATACCTCAAATGTCACTTCTGTGGGCAGCTACCTTAATAAATGGACATGTGATTCCCTTAGAAGGATGTCACACTTGTGTTTTGTCTCATCTGGGGAACAGTCCCAGATCTAGGGTTTTCAGGGGGTAAGAGTAATTGCTTGAAGATGAGCAGGTGTTTGCCGTTATTTGAACAGAAATTATGTGCTTCAGCCTAATTAAAGATCAGGTTCTCGGGGCGCCTGGGTGGCTCAGTCGGTTGAGCGTCCGACTTCGGCTCAGGTCATGATCTCGCGGTTCGTGGGTTCGAGCCCTGCGTCGGGCTCTGTGCTGACAGCTCAGAGCCTGGAGCTGCTTCAGATTCTGTGTCTCCCTCTCTCTCTGACCCTCCCCTGATCATGCTGTCTCTCTCTCAAAAATAAATAAAAAACATTAAAAAATTTTTTTTAAAAATCAGGTTCTCAACAAAACAGAACAGAAACAAACTCATAAATATAGAACAAACTGGTTGTTGCCAGAGGGGAGAGGATGGGAGATGCGTGAAATAGGAGAAGGGGCATAAAAGTACAAACTTCTAGTTATAAAACGTGTAAGTCAGGTGATAGAAAGTACGGCATGAGGCACACAGCCAGTGATGGTACAGTCACGTTGGGTGATGACGGCACTGAGCGTGTATACGGTTGAATCACTGCGGGGCCCCTGGAACTAATAACAACCTTGTCTGTCAGCTGTGCTTTAGATTAAAAAAAGCAGGTTCTCTTTCCTGGGAAAATCAACAGAGATACTTGAATTCAAATTATTTTTGGTTATTGGGAACGGATTCTGAGTTTTTACTGGGAAATTTTTGCTGGAGCCATATTAGGTTTTCTGTATTCACCAGATGTAAACTTTAAACCTTCCCTTTGAGGACTTCTCTAACTATAAACCCTTAACTCACAGTGTAAATTCAACTCTAAGAAAATAGTTTTCCTTACTGAACTTAATCAATATTGCTACATATATTTAAATTTTATTTAGGCAATAAAATGTTACAAAAATTAATGCTGTCCACTGTTGCTTCTTCACTCTTTTCTTATCTCTGCAGATAGGCTAATTATAGATTAATTGGTTCAGTTTGATTTATCTTTGTCTCCATCTGCAATGTAAATTTTTATTCACAATTCACTTGATTTGAAAAAGGAAATAAGGGTAGAAACAGGAGGAAGAGGGGAGACGATAGGACACGAGGCACGGGCCGGGGTTGGATTGGTTTGTTCTTAGGGCCTCAGCTTTGGTGCTTAGCTTTCTAGGAGGCGGCTGGAGCTTACACACAACAGCCCCAGTAGCTGGGGAGGTGCTGGTCTCACTGGTGGTGGGTGGGTCACAGCACCTCCCCATAGGGCGTCTACTCGCAGCAGGATGCCCCACCATAGTCACCCACACAGGTGGCAGTGGAAGGAGGTTGAGGATGCTGCTCTGGAGAGCACCAGGCCCCTCCGTGGTGTGTCAACTTTGTGCCTGGCATTTTCACCTGGGATTTTGGGTGCTGTCCCAGAGACCCCCTTTCACCACTCAGGAGGACAGGGTGATATGGATAACTTAAGGTTACCTGTTTTCTTCAGTGAAAATAATTCACCCATTAGTTTCTCCATGATGACTACTGGTAGGTGATTTCCATCCTTCCTCCAGGGATAGCGATGGCCCGGGGAGTGTCTGAAACCCATGCTGGAGACAGGTGGAGAACAGCTAGTTTGTATGGCTTCAGGCAGCCTCAGACACCTTCCCCACAACCAGGCCTTTTGTGGGAGTGAAATGCAGTGGGCTGGAGACCCCGTGTCTTTGATGCCCCCTCTGGTTCTTGGGAGGGTAGAGGAGTGGGGGCTGTTCTTGGGCCACCCAGGAATAAGTGAGCACTGAAACAGCCCGTGGTGGCCAGAATACTTAAAAAAAAAAAAAAAAAATTGCCAGTGACCTGTTGGATGATCTTGCGTGATCCAACATGCGTATGTGTAATTGGAGTCTCACAGAATGGGGCGGGAGGGAGGCAGAAAAACATCTGAGTAATCATGGCTGAAAATTTTTCCAGATATGGAATATATAAGCCCATAGATCTGTGACGCTCAGCAGACACAGTAATCACACAGACCAAACATGCCAAAACCAAAACCTACTCCAGAGCACATCATGAGTTGATAAATACCAGTGATGAATAAAGGCTTGAAAGCAGTCAAAAACAGACACGTTATATACAGGTGAACAAAGGGAAGGGCAGCTGACTTCTCATCAGGAACGATGCAAACCAGAAGACAGTGCTGCATGACATCTTTATAGAGTATTAAAAGGGAAAAACTGGTCAGCTTAAAATTCTCTCGTCACAAAACAGAAGGGAAGGCAAAGTAGACCTTCCTTTCCCAGACAAATGAAAGCTGAAGGAATTCTCCAGCAGCCTTGCCTTACAAGAAATGTTGTTTGGGCCCAAAGAAGGTGATACCAGGTGGAAACTGATCTTCACCAAAGAATGAGACCCAGAAATGTTACATGTAGAAGGCCTTTCCCCTTTTGTTAAAAACAAGCATACAAACAAAAACCTCTAAAATAGAATTAACTTTTAAAGGCAAAAACAAGAAAGTGAACACAGACAAGAAGTGTGCTGGAGGACAATGGCAAGATGCTGCCAAGAGGGCTCCTCTCGTGTGTCAAGTGCTGCATCCCCAGGTGACAGTATTTACCAGGACACAGATTGTCCTAAGTAAAAGGAACCTATGGTAAACCTCAGAGTAAACCACTAAAAAAAGAAAGGGGGTATAGCTAGAAAACTAATAAAGGGGGCAAAATAATCCCAAAGGAGACAGGAAGAAGAAAGAACAGATAGGACAATAGAAAACATGATAAACCTAACTCTTATGGACTGGATTGTGTCTCCCAAAAATTATTTGGAAGAAAAGGACCTAAATTTGGTTATGGGACCTTTCAGAAGATAATTAAGGTTAAATGAAGTCACAGGGTGGCTCTGATCTGATAGGACTGGTGTCCTGCAAAGAAGAGATGAGGACACAAATACACAGAGGGATGACCACGTGAGGACACAGCTCTGCCCTCCCCTAGGTCTCAGGCTTCGTTCTTTCAGAACTGTAAGAAAATAAATTCCTGTTGTTCAAGCCACCCAGTCTGCTGTTTTGTTATATAGTCCTAGAAAACTGCCACACCAACTGTTTACTAACTGAAGGGCCAAGCACTCTAGTTAAAAGCAGAAACTGTCACACTGAATGAAAAAGCATGACTCGTGTATTGTCCGTGAGAAATTTTAAATGCAAAAATACAGGATAAAAGTACTGGTTTAGAAAACTATATGAAAAAACATTAATCATAAGCAAAAGTACTGTATTAATATCAAGGTAGGTTTCAGGAAAAGGAACAGTACTAGAAACAAAGAGCCATTTAATAACAGTAACATGTATGCACCTAATAGCATAGCTTCAGAATATGAAAAACAAAAATGGGCAGCTGGAGAGGGAATTTGATAAAGTGGGAGATTTCAATATTGTCTCAGCAACTGTAGACAAAGTCTTGAGCCACCTTGAAGTAATGGGCATTTATGGAGCACTTCACCTAACACTTTTCAAGAGCCTATGGACCATATTCACTGAGGCCACATGTGGGGTGAGGGGATATGAAAGGACTGGAGCCATACAGTGTGTTCTCCAACAACAATGGAATTAAAGATCAGTGACAAAAAGAATACTTACCTGGCAGGGGAGAAACCATGATCACGAAGGTGGTTTTCCCAGGGCGAGGCTTATCCATTGCATTCTTGATGTGCTGACCCCTGCGGTTTCGCTAAATGTAGGAAACTCAACTACATAATTTGTGATAGTGGGGATGGGAGGGTGGGGAGAAATCCCAAATATCTGGAAATTAAACAATATACTTCTAAATAACCAAGGATCAAAAAATGAAAGTACAAGGGAAATAAAATATTACAAGCTTAGTGAAAAAAATGACATCAAAATTTGTGGGATGTATCTAAAGCAGTGGTCACAGAAATGGTTACAGGCTTACATATTAATACTGTATATAAGGTTTCAAATCTGTGATCTAAGTGTCCACGTTAAGAATCTTAAAACCAGGGGCACCTGGGTGGCTCAGTTGGTTAAGCGTCTGACTTCAGCTCGGGCCATGATCTCACAGTTCATGGGTTCGAGCCCTGTGTTGGGCTCTGTGCTGACACATCAGAGCCTGGAGCCTGCTTTGGATTCTGTGTCTCCTTCTCTCTCTACCCCTCCCCCACTCACACTCTGTCTCTCTCTTTCAAAAATAAATGTTAAAAATTTTTTTAATATAGTTTATTGTCACGTTGGTTTCCATATTAAAAAAAAAAAAGAATCTTAAAACCAGAGTAAGTAGAAGGAAGGAAATACCAGATAAAAGAGCATAAGTCAAATGCTGTAGGAAACATAACAGGAGACCAGTGAAGTTGAGGCTTTGAAAAACTTAGCAAGCCTCTGGTCTGGTCCAGAAAGCAAGGACAACTACAGCAGGCCTTAAAAAGGTGCATTGCCACAGGTCCTGCAGACACAAGGCAGCGTCCAGTCCGGTTACCCCCAGGCCTGCTGAGCTGGCGTGGTCAGCTCGAGCTCACCGTGCTGCCGCCTCTCGGCATCCCCCTGCTCGCACTGCCCGGCTTGCTGATCCTTACGTCCTGCTGCACACACCTGCTAATGCTGCTGCTCCGTGCTCCCGTGGGTTTTCTGCCTCAGTCGTGTCGGTCTGTCCTCAGAGGTGTGAGACCGCAGAGTACAACGAGGGAACGTCGTGGGCTGCAGACACGGACAAACCCCCTGAAAGACACGGTTGTTATGTAGGTGTCCTTGAGAAGAAGTGGGAAATTTAAATTACCCTGTATCTATTTTAGAAGTTATTTGAAATTTAAAACTTTCCCAAAAGAAAGCTCTTGTCTCAGATGGGTTCCTGGTGAATTTTGCCAATCATTTAAGAAAGAAAGAACAGTCTAACGCAAATACAAATACCCCATACCCAGACATTAGAGGAGGAGGGAAGATTTTGCAAACTCCTTTTAGAGGCTATGACCTTGATAACAAAACCAGACCAAGGCATCACTGGAAAGGAGATAAGGATCACTTTCCCACACAAATACAGAAAATACTTAAAAGGCTAGTAGTAAGTTGAATCCAGTGATAAAAGAACGATGCATCATCATCAGAAAATTGGCAGAGGGTGATGGTCCTGTGGCTGGAGGGGATATGATGTCCTGAGGGTTTTCCAGTGGCATTTTAAGTGCTGTGGGGGTGGAGGGGGGAGGCTTCCATGTCCCGGGGCCTTGCTCTCAGGTTTTGGGAGGAGACATCTGCCCTTAGTCCTGGGAGCTCCTGCACACCCTTGCTCAGTGGGCACTACCCATGTCCCCGCTGTCCTTGTCTATGTGAGAGGCTGTGGGACCAGACACTGGGCCTGTCTCAGGTTGCATGAGGTACGTTTGGGACTTAAAAATCCTCTTTTCCAGGGGCGCCTGGGTTAAGCGTCCAACTTTGGCTCAGGTCATGATCTCACAGTTTGTGAGTTCAAGCCCCTCATCGGGCTCTGTGCTGACAGTTCAGAGCCTGGAGCCTGCTTTGGATTCTGTGTCTCCCTCTGCCTTTCCCCTTCATGCTCTGTCTCTCTCTCAAAAATAGATAAGCATTAAAAGAATTTTTTTTTTTAAATCCTCTTTTCCACAAAACCCGACTCAAGGCTTTCTCTCCTTGAAGCAGCCTTATGCTAACTTATGCAGTCTGGGGGAAATAATGGCTTTGCTCTGCGATGCCCTTGATGTGGCACTGGGGAGCCCTGAATGTTGGGGCTGAAGGTTGGAGGACATGCTGGTTCCCTGTTTGGACTCTGTCCCTTCCCAAGAGGATCAGGAGATGACCCCTCTGTTGCCTCAACGGCTGCCAAGAAGCACGACCGAGAACTTGAGAGACAGCAAGCAGTGCGGAGTGCATTTGCCACTCTGGATAGTTAGCTGGAAGAGCGGGGCTCGGGGTGGCTTCGCGGCGGTCCCACTAACCGAGGACTGACATCTGCGCTCCGGCAGGACTCCGCGAGCACAGGTCTGTGGGTGATTGGTCCGCACAGCCCTTGTGTCCGGTCGGGGCGGTCTTCAGTTAGGTCCAGTAACAGTCAGCGTTCCGAACACTCAGGGCTCACCGTCCAAGCCTTCTTAGGGGGCAGCGCGGGCAACAGGCCGCCTCCAGCTGCCAGCCCCTTCAGGGCCCGCCCGGCGTCCACGGGGCTTGCGGGCTGCTGGGGGCACCCCGGCTCCTCTCCCTCCGCCCCACCACTCCTTCCTCAAGTGTGCGTCCCAGGTGCACACCCTAACACGTGTGTGCACGCTAACCACCGGCCTCGGTTCTGGGGGACCCCGCCGACCCCACAGACTGGGGAGCCGCACTAGCACCATGTGGCCAGATACCACGAGTCACGCGGAGTAAAGGCAGAGTCCCCCTGAGGTCTGCACAAGCCACACGGTGTGGATGGCCCGGCGCTCCCCTCAGCCCAGTGCTCTGGCTGTTGCTAGAAGGTGCCGGAACATTCCTGTCTTGAGCTGGCTGCCCTCCCCACCAGCCCCATCCGAACTCCTCCTGTCCGGTCCCCGTGTTCTCCTTGGCACTCACCCTTGGCGGGAGATGTTGCCCTGTGGGCACCGGCCCAGGCCGGGTCTGCGGGTGCCGCGGGTGGGACGGGCGCCAGCCGGGGTGACACTGGCTCTTTAAGGGCGACATCACAAGGCCGCGGAAGGCCAGGCAGCGGTGGAACTCCACGGCCTTCGGCTGTTTCTGGAGCGTCCGCGGGCCCTGGATTTCCACCTCCATGGGGCCACGGGCCCGCACGTGAGCACTAACGACGTGGCCATGGCTGAGGGGAGCGAGCTGATGAACAGGCTCATGAGCGAGAACGCGGACCTGAAGAAGCAGGTGCGCCTCATGAAGGAGAACCAGATGCTGAAGCGTCTGCTCAGCGAGAGCTGCCAGGAGCGCTGTGGCCTCGGGAGCCGAGACCTGCTCTTCCCCAAGGCGCCCACCTACCCCGAGGACTGCTCCCCGGGGAGTGCAGGTGAGACTACAGCCAGGGCAGCAGGGCCCAGCTGGCTGCTGGGGTCCAGGAGCCGTGGGGAGGCCGCCATGCGCCGGCGGGGGCCTGGCTCAGAGGCCGGTGGTCTCTGGCCCCTTCCCTTCCCTCGGGTCTGGACCCAGTTCCCCACTCTGCTGTGTGTCCTCAGGTAAGGCCCTCTGGGCCACGAAGCCCATATCTAGAAAACGGGGTGGCGGTTAGCCCCCCGCATCAGTGGCTGCTACCCACCAGCCCCCTGTACAGAGCTCATGGATGCAAAGCCCCATGAGCAAGCATGTCCCTGGGGTCCTTTGGCCTCAAGGAGCACCTCGAAGAGCGAGCTGGGACCAGCAGAGGGCAGGGGGTGGAGGATGGCGGAAAGAGGACAATGACGCCCAAAGGGGTAGCTGCAGAAACCCCTGTCCCCACCAGTCCTGAATTCCCACCAGCAGCCAAGGCACATGCTTGTCACCAGAAACTTGCTGAAGAGGGACTGGCCTCCTAGGACTTGTCACCTGTGTGACATCCCACAGAGGGTCAGTGCTGCCTTCTTGGGCCACCAGGGATGTCATTGTGCTGTGGCTGCAAAAAGCACTTGTCACCAAGCCTCATTGGTGCTCTGATTACTGCCAAGAGTCACGAACCCAGTGTGACTTTGTTGTCCTTTGTCCTGAGAACTGGGTCAGGCCAGGGCCTCCTCTGAGGGCTCAGAGCCACCCCTTTGTCAGCACTGGCGGGAGCACTTGGGCCCCCCCCACTCGCCTTCCCTCCCATGCCCGGTCAGTAGAGGTTCAGACTCTCACAAGGGCCAGGCTGCTCCGAGAGGGACCCTGGTCAGGGGCCTAGGTCAGGGCGGAGTCTCTGGGACACAGCCAGCTCCCCTGCCTGAGGGTCACCCCTAGCAATCCCTGACCTTGCCAGACACCAGTCTTAGCAGGCGCTCCAGTCCCCTGGGCCGGCCCAGAGCCACCGAGCCTTCCACACAGAGGCCTGGAGCTCTTGCTGCAGGGCGTGGGCCAAGGTCAGCGTGGCCGACCATCCTCAGGGAGGGGCCTCCCCCGTGCCGGGGCTCTGGGACGCTGCCTGCAGGCCTGGCCACAACCCTCAGCCTTCTTGGGGACTGGAGTTTAGAACGACCCTTACACAGCAGCAGACGTTTATGAACAGCAGGGAACTGCCACCAGCAAAGGCTCGAGTTTCCCGCGGTCCCTTAGCGTCTGCCTTCAATGCAGGAGGTGCTTTAAACCCAGTTTTCCTCCTTCAACAGCAGGTGCTCGTGGCAAACTTATAAATACCCCAAGAGGATGTAACATACAAGGCCAAGCCCGTGCTCCTGGCCCTGTTCCCAAAGGGAGCCACTGTCAACGCTTTCTTGGGTTTGTGCCTGAAATCTGTGGCGGGTATTCCTGTGTATATGGGGGGGTCTTCTGGGTTTTCCTAAACACGGGCGAGCTGTCTATACTTTGATCGCCTGCTCTGTCCACCTTACTCTCGTCACCCAAAGGTCCTCTTCTCTAGATCCAGGGCCTGCCCTCCGGCGCGGGAGCGGTTCTCGGGCTGGAGGGGCTGCGGCGCTCTCCAACCGCCTGCTGCCTGCCGCAGGGGTGACGCCGGGCAATCCTTGGGTCAAAGGCTGTGTGCTGTTGAAATAGACGCTGTCGTGGCCTCTGCACCTTGCCAGCGCCCTCCTGGCCACACAGGACCACACACAGTGGCCAGACTCCCACACCAGCCTCTTCTTTGGCCGCCTGTGTGCCGTGTGTGCTGCGTTTGTCAGTTTGTCTGTTTTCTGAGTTTATAATCGCACCGTGTGCAAATGATTTAAATGAGATCGGCAGTGTGTATACTTGTTAATTTTGCCTTTGTCCTTGCCCTTGGAACTCCCAGAACCCTGGCCCTGGCGGCAGTTGAGCCTGGGGGTGGAGGGGCATGCAAGCTAGGTGCTGGGAGGACCCTTCCAGTCCTTCTTTTTAAAAATTTTTTTAATGTTTTTTATTTATTTTTGAGAGACAGAGAGAGACAGCTCGAGCAGGGGAGGGTCAGAGAGACAGGGAGACACAGAATCCGAAGACAGGCTCCAGGCTCTGAGCTGTCAGCACAGAGCCCGACGCAGGGCTCGAACCCACAAACCGTGAGATCATGACCCGAGCCGAAGCCGGACGCTTAACCGACTGAGCCGCCCAGGCGCCCCTAGTCCTTCTTTTTAAAGAACAAGAAAAATTGAGAAACAGCCTGTTTTGTTCAGTTTCCATGACCTTGTTTGGCCTTGGTAGGGTGTCCTCAGCCGCTGCCCTTGGCCTGCTCCATCGGGAGGCCCCGGGCTCCCGTTGTCTGTCCTCTGGGACGGGGCTTTGCTCAGGATCTGGGGACTCTGTTCCTATGTGGATCTGGGCTTTGGTCTAATTTCTGTGGGTTTTCTATTTGGGGATTTGATACCAGACTTGTGACCAGTTTATAACCTTGATCAAGAAGCATCTTTTAATTTTTTTCAGTGTTCCAACCTCATTTATGTAATACAGGGATTAAGAATCATTTGGAGCCTGAAAGGACTTACCACTAGCCCCCAAGGCCTGCAGCCCTCAGAGCATAATTGTTTTATAACTTCTAGATTTTTCTTAATTACTTATTGGCCCATTTAGTTTTCTACTTCTTATTGAGTCATTTAAAAATAATTTCCCAAGAGAGCTCTCCCGTTACTGAAATCTTAGTGACTATGCAGTTGTGTATAATGGTCGCTCGTAACTCAAACCTCTTCCTGGTCTTTCTTATATTGCTTTTCTCATTTCTGATTTTATTTCTTCATGTTTTCTGTTTTCCTAAGGTAGTTTTCCACAGTTTTGCTGTTGTGTAGACTTTCATAGAGCTGTCTGCAGTGTATTTCACGGTCATGTTCATTGTTTTTTTAAAAGCTCCTCTTCATATCTTGATTTAAATGTTTAATCGAGATGATTTTTAAAAAGTAATTAAAGCATTTAAATTACTAATTTCAATCCAAATACAGTTTTAAACGTACTAATGCCTTAATATATAATGTTCTGATTTTCATTATTTCTCAAAAATCATTGTTTCTTATTTTTATTTCTTCCTTGATGTGATCATTGCTTGGGAGAATGCTTTTACGTTTGAGTAAATGGAAGTTTCTACTGGCCATGTGGGCAGACAGGAGGCAAGACACATCCATCCTGATGGCTTTTCTTTTTTTGAACATTTTTTTCTGGGAAAGCATTGCTGGAGGTAGATTGGTTAGTTTCTGAGGAGGCACACTTTAAGGTAAAATTTTTCATGATAGCTCTTAAAACACACTATTTCTCAAGTATATATTTACCTTACTGCTAGGAGGACAAGTTTATAACATGAGGGTAGGACAGGATTTTATAAATCAAAAAGAATCAATAAGTTAAAGTGGACTACAAATTAAAAACTGCTGCATGAGAAGTCAGTATAAAAGCGATTCAAACATAAGCAAGGCACCCACTGGAATAAGACATTTACAACACTTTTCATCAACAAGGAATTAGTATGCAAGAGACGAAAGGAGCTACTACAAATAATTCTAAAGACAACCCCTTCCCCCAAAAAAAACGAGCAGAGAAAAGGCGAAGATATTTCACAGAAAGAAAACCTGAGGGGCTGATGAGCACATGGAAAGATGTTCAGTGTCACTGGCGGTTAGGGAAAGCCATGTGTTGTCATCTGCCGGGGGACCACTGATGTAGAACACAGAGGAGGTTAATCAGCACACCCCTGAGCCCAGTGTAGACGGCAGAGGGCGCTCACCGTGAGCAAAGAGCTGCATTAAGGCATCTGCCAATGGCTCTGCTTTTTCAAGGAAAGCAGGAATCATCCCTACGCTTATCAACAGGGCAGTGGATATGAAAATTGTTGTTGTTGTTGTGTGTGTGTGTGTGTGTGTGTGTGTGCGCACTCGCATGTGCATGCACATGCCTATATGCACACGTGTTCCAAGAAATGGTTAAATGTGTCAGATAAGCTATCCGATGATTCAATATAGATGAATTCCCAGAAAAGATAATGCTGCAGCAAAAAGGTATGTTGCAGAACAAAACATGTATAGGATGATGCTGTTTATGTACATTTACAAGGGTAAGCAAGTCCCTCTGTATTGTGTGTGGATGCACAGGTGGGTGGGAAGCTCATGGAGGCATGTGAGCTTGCCACGCTCATAAACTTGAGGCTGGTGGCTTCCTCAGGTGGGGTGGGCACCCACAGTGGCATATTCTCTAGAGGGAGGAGGAGGGCTCTGAAGCACGGGGGTGTCACAGCTTGAGGTTGGGCATACGGGTGTTCTTCCGTATTCTCTCCCTCCTTAGGGATGTCTCAGGAACACAGCCTGACTTGCCCTCCCTCCCCATCCCAGGTGCAGACTTTGGAAGGTTCACCAGCGTCCCTGATGCACGCTCCCAGCTGCAGACGTCCTCCCTGGAGGACCTGCTGTGCTCGCACGCCCCCATCTCCAGTGAGGACGATGCCTCCCCTGGCTGTGCCACCTCCTCTCAGGTGCCCTTCAAGGCTTTCCTCAGCCCCCCAGAGCTGCATGCACCCCGAGGCACTGACAGGAAGCTGTCCCCACTCCTGAACCCCTTGCAGGATCCGCTGCCAGACAAGACCCTGCTGGAGCCCAGGGAGATGGTCCGGCCCAAGAAAGTGTGCTTCTCGGAGAGCAGCCTGCCGTCTGGGGACAGGACCAGAAGGAGCTACTACCTTAACGGTATGGCCCAGCCAGGGGTGGGCACCCGGGTGCGGTGGTGGGCAGTTGTGGAGAGTGGTCTGGGTGGCCAGCTGGGCACAGCTTCTCCATTTTCCTGCAGAGGAAGAAGAGTGTGGCTGGGAGGCCAGGGTCTGGGGCTGCTTCTGTGAACATTTTTTGCCTATTAAAAAAATGGACTTGCTTATCTTCTTGTGATCAAGTTGCCAGAGTCCAGCATATATTCTGGATACAAATCCTTTTCTGGGTGTATGTTTTGCAAATGTTGTCTCCCACTCTGTGGCTTTTCCATTTGCATAAGTGTTCTTTAAAGAGCAAAACTGTTTAATGTGATGGAGTCCAGTTTATTGATTTTTTTTTTGTTTTATATAGTTCATGCTTTTTATGTCCTATTTAAGAAATCTTTGTCAAACTCAAGGTCACAAAGATTCTTTCCCATGTGTTATTCTAGAAGTTTTATGGCTTTAGGTTTTACATTTAGGTTTCTGATCCGTTTCAAGTCAATTTTTGTGCATTAGATTTGCATTAGATGGCTGCTTCTTCCAACACCAGTGTTCAGAAAGATTATTTTTTCTTCATTGAATTGCCGTGACTCTTTTGTCAAAAATCAACTTTCATATATGTATAAGTTTATCTCTGGACCCCCCCCCCACCGCCCACCATGCTGTTTTATTTATCTGTCTGTGTTGTTGCCAGTACACACAGTCTCAATTACTATAGCTTTAAAGTAAGAGTGTCATTCAGATAGTGTCTGTTCTCCATTTTCAAATTTGTTCTGGCCATTGTAGGTACTTTGCATTTCCACATGAGTTTTAGAATCAACTTGTCCAATTCTACAAGAAAGCTTGCTAGGAGTTTGATTGGGGTTGCTCTGGATCTACAGATTGATTAGGTCAATTTTCAGGGAAATTAACAATTTATTAATAATAACAATATTGAACCTTAACAATATTGAACCTTTGGGTCCATGAATACTGTATATCTCCCCATTTATGTAGTTCTTTAAACATTTCTCTCAACAATGTTTATAGTTTTATAGTCTTATATGTAATCTTACATGTTTTTGATAAATTAACCCATAGTATTTTCACATTTTTGATACTATAGGAAATAGTATTGCCTTTATCATTATCAATTTCAGATTGTTCATTTCTAGTGTATAGTAACACAGTTGATTTTTGTGTATTTACTCTTGTGATCCTCAATTTTATTTGTAAACTTGGTTGGGCCACGAAATGAAGTACCCAGATATTTGGTCAAACATTCTGGGTGTTTTTGTGAGAGTGTAGGCCAATTTCTTACACACACACACACACACACACACACACAGACACACACACACACACCATATTCATTCTGTTTCTATTTCTCTGGAGAACCTTGACAAATAAAAATGTTGTATCTTGCAAACTTACAGAACTCACTTATTTTTTTAATGTTTTTATTTATTATTTTTGAGGTAGAGTGTCGGGGAGTGTGGGGGGAAGAGAGAGGGAGACAGAGAATCTGCACTGTCAGTGCAGAGCCTGATTCAGTGCATGAACTCATGAAACATGAGATCATGACCTGAGTCGAAGTTGGAGGCTTAATCAAATGAGCCATCCCAGGCACCCCCTGAACTCACTTCTTTATTCTAGTAGATTTCTTTAAGTTTATTTATTTTGAGAGAGAGAGAGAGAGAGAGAGAGAGAAAGAGAGAGAGAGAGCTCGCAAACTGGGGAGGGGCAGAGAGAGAGAGGGAGAGAGAGAGAGAATCCCAAGCAGGCTCCGCACTGCCAGTGTGGAGCTCAATGTGGAACCCAAACTCAAGAGCCAGCAGATCATGGCCTGAGCCGAAGTTGGACGCTGACTGACTGAGCCACCCGGGTGCCCCTGTTCTAGTAGGTTTTTGTAGATTCCTTAGGATGTATGATTGTGTCATTTGCAAATAAGACAAGTTTATTTTTTCATTTCTAGTTTGTATTCCTTTTATTTTTCTTGTCTTACTGCATTGGCAAGAAATAGTGACAACTTTTAAAATCTTTTTAAAAAATCTTTTCCTAATTTAGGAGGAAAACATTCCATTTGTTATTGTTAAGTATGATGTTAGGTCTCTGTAGATGACTTTTATCAGGTTGAGGAAGTTTCCTTTAAATCCTAGTTTCCTTAAAGTTATAATGAATGGATGTTGGATTTTGTGAAGTGCTTTTTCTGCATCTATTGAGATGAGCATGGTTTTTATTTGTAGTCTGTTTCTGCTAATATGGTTGATTACATTGATTGATTTTTGAATTGTAAACCAACCTTGCATTCCTGAGGTAAACCTCACTTGGTCATGACACATTATACTTTTTTGTATTGTTGGATTTAATTTCCTAAACTTTTGTTGAGAACTTTTGCTGTCTATGAAGGATATTGGTCTATAGTTTTCTTTTCATGTCATTTTCTGGTTTTGGTACCAGGTTAATGTTGACTTCAATGAATTGAATGAGGTGGAAAATACTCCATTCTCGTTAATTACCTAGGGGAGTTTATGTAGAATTGGTATCATCTATTCCTTAGATGTTTGGTAAAATTCACCACTGAAACCACCCAAGCCTTTGATTTTCTTTCTAGGAATATTTCCCCTGCTACAAGTTCAGTTTCTTTAGTTGATATACAGCTATTCAAGTGATCTATTTCTTCTTAGGGAGCTTTGGCAGGTCACTCACAATAGTGAGCTTTTGTGTTTTTTGGGGAATTGGTTTGTTTCATCTATGCCGTCAAATTTATTAGCATAAAATTATTTCTAATATTCCATTATTATCCTTTTAACATCTGTAGGATCTGTGGTGAGATGATCTCCAATTTCTGATTGTGGTAATGTCTGTCTTCTCTTTTCCCTTAATAAGTCTGGCTGCATGTTTATCAATATTATTGACTTTTTTTCTCTGAAGAATAGATTCTGGCTGAATCTTGGAAGGCCAAGGTTGGACTAGAAATGATTTCTAGAACATCTCAGGTGTATATCATTTCTTCCATCTAACTTATGCTTTAAAGACAGAGAAGGGTGGGAAGAGAGACTGATTCCTGATGAGAGAAGTGTATTAATATAAAAGGGGAAACTTGCACCCTGAGCTCCCATGGCCCTCATCTGCCCTGGCATGCTGCTGTGCAGTCAATCTGGTTTTCAGCTCGAACTCCTGGGTACTTCCACAGCCTCGCAAAGGGATTAGGGAAGGAGCACACTGAAGACTACAACGTGCTGCTGCAATAAAGTAATGAAGACCGGAATACGTGGCAAAACATCTCATGCTCATGGACCAGAAGGCTTCACATCGCTAAGATGGCAGCACTCCCCAAGCTGACCTGCAGATTCAATGCAATTCCCATCACAATCCCAGCTGGCTTCTCTGCAGAAATTGACCAACTCCTCCTGAAATTCAGGTGGAGATGTAAGGGCCCCGGAACAGGCAAAACAATCTTGAGAAAGGAGAGCAAAGACTCACACTTTGCAATTCCAAAACTTACTGTAAAGTTACAGGAATCCAGACAGTGTGGCGGTCATAAGACAAACATACGGAGATCAACTAAGTAGAATGGAGATTCCAGAAATAAGCCCAGGCATTTACAGGCTGATGTGCAACAAGGACACCAAGACAATTCGGCAGAGAGAGAATAGTCTTTGCAACAGATGATATTGGGACAAGTGGACAAACGCATGCACAAGAGTGAGTGGAAATTAACTCAAAATGTTTCAAAGACTTAAAAAAAATCTAAAAGAGCTAAAGCCATATAACTCTTAGAAGAAAACACAGAGATAAATCTTATGACCTTGGATTTGGCAATAGATTTTTAGATGTGACACCAAAAGCATGAGCAACAAAAGGAAAATTATACGCACTGAGTTGTATCAAAAGCAAAATTTTTTGCATTTATTTATTTTTTATTTTAGAGAGAGAGAGTCCATGAACAGGGGAGAGGGGTGGAAGGAGAGAGGCAGAGAGAATCTTTTTTTTAAATGTTTATTTAGTTTTGAGAGAGAGCAAGCGGGGGAGGAGCAGAGGAAGAGGGGGACAGAGGATCCGAAGTGGGCTCTGCACTGTCAGCACAGAGCCTGACGTGGGGCTTGAACTCACCGTGAGATCGTGACCTGAGCCGAATTTGAATGCTCAACCTACTGAGCCACCCAGGAGCCCCACAACTTTTGTATTTCAGAGGAACACAATTCAAGAAAGTGAACTGAGCCCACAGAGTGGGAGAAAATATTTGTCAATCAGATGATAAGGGACTAGTATCCAGGATATATAAGAACTCTCCACAACTCCACAGTAAAAAGACAGATAATCCAATTAAAAATGGGCAAAGCAGGGGTGCCTGGGTGGCTCAGTCGGTTGAGCGTCCGACTTTGGCTCAGGTCATGATCTCACAGTTCATGGGTTCGAGCCCCACACTGGGCTCTGTGCCTATAGCTAGCTCAGAGCCTGGAGCCTGTCTTCGGATTCTGTCTCTCCCTCTCTCTCTGTCCCTCCCCTGCTCGCACTGTCTCTCTCTCTCTCTCTCTCTCAAAAAATAAATAAAACATAAAAAAAAATGGGCAAAAAGCACTTGAATAAATATTTCCCCAAAGACATACAAATGACAAATAAGCACATGAAAAGATGCTCCAAGTCATCGGTCATCAGCCAAATACCGATGAAACCACCATGAGAAACCACTTCATGCCCACTAGGATGGCTGTAATAAAAATGAGGGACCAGCACAAGTGTTGGAGACGATGTGGAGACCTCAGAACCCATGTACATTGTCGCTGTGGAAAGCAGTTTGGCATTTCATCAAAAATTAAACATAGAATTACCAGTGATTCCACTCCTAGGTATGTATCTAAAAGAACTGAAAACATTTGTTCACACAAAATTAAAAAAATTTTTTTTGACGTTTTTATTTATTTTTGAGACAGACGGAAAGCACAACTGGGGAGGGGCAGAGAGAGAGGGAGACAGGAACTGAAGCGGGCTCCGCGATGACAGCAGAGAGCCTGATGTGGGGCTCGAGCTCACGAGTGATGAGATCATGACCTGAGCTGAAGCCAGACGCTTAGCTGACGGAGCCACCCAGACGCTCCCACATAACAATTTTAAGTGAATGTTCCTGGCAGCATTGTCGATGAGAGCCCAAATGCCTGTGACGAAGGGATGAACAGAAGGTGACCGTCCACACAATGGGATGTTATTCGGCCACAGATCAGAGTGCAGCGCTGACACCTGCCGGGCTGGGGGAACACCTGGGAAACCAGCTGAGAGAAAGCCAGACGGAGAACCACCTACTGCGTGACTACACTTGCAGAAATGTCCAGCACAGATAAAGCCACAGGGACAGGAAAAGGATTGGTGGCCGTGGGGCTAGGGGAGAGCGCTGTGTGACTGAGAGTGGGTACAGGGTTTCGCTTTGGTGATGAAAACATTTTGGGATTTGATTGTGGTGACGGCTGTACAACTCTGTGAATACAGAAAAACATCCGAACTGCATACCTGGAGAGTCAGTTTTATAGGATGTGAATGACATCTCAATAAAAACATTTTTAAGTGGTTGGGGAAGCACTGTGCCCCATGAGCCTCAGTTCCTTGGTCTGTACGTGGTGTCTGGGCCCCTCGGGCTCACGGTGAGGATGAACCAAGTCCCACAGGGGCCAGAAAAGGCTCCTGGGGAGAGAAAGCGGACGCGCCCCCAGGGGGCCTCGGAGGGCTCCGAGTCCCCGGCACGGGGGGGGGGGGGGGCTCCTGGGAGGGGGCGTCTCGCCAGGAGCCTCCCTCACCCGCCCACCCTCTGAGGCCCAGGGCTGTGCGGGCAGCCACTTGCAGCCGCCCGAGCGGCCACCAGGTGGCTCTCTCGACCCCCTCCGTGGCCCCGCTTCCCCAGCGTTTCACCCCAGCGTTTCTCCTGGGCCCTCGGGGACCCGCTCCGTCTCAGCTCAGACCGGGCTTTCCCGCCCGCCCGGGGGCGCTCCGGCCTCACGGGCTCCGCGGGGGGCCGTGCGGCTGGCGGGGAGGGGCGCTCCGCCTCCGCACGCGTGGGGCCCCTCCTTCTCCCCACCCCGCACCTGCAGGGCCCCCTCCCCCGGGCCCGGAAGGAGCCCGAGCCGCCTGGCGGTTCGCGTTTCGGTGGCGGGAGGGAGCGGGCGGCTCCGTGGACGCAGTCGCAGCGGGGGCCAACCGTGCGGGTCACAGGCTCGGCTCGTCCCGGGGCCCCGCGGGAGGCTCCCCTGGGCTGGCGCGGGGAGGTGTCCCGAGGGTCGGGCCCGAGCCCCCGGCGGTGCAGGCGTGTGCGGGTGACGGGCCCCAGCCCCGCCGTCCAGCAGGCCCCGCGGGCCGCACCGGGTCAGCGCCCCGGAGGGGCCGCCTCGCGGTCGGGCTGGCACAGGCCGCAGGGGCTTTAGGGAGGGCTCGGTCACTGCGCCTCTCGGGGTGAAAGACAAGAGCGCGGAAGCGGCAGGGGTCTGGGGCCCCCCGTCGGGTGGAGGGGCCCCCGCGCGAGGCTCTGCCTGACTCTGACGCGGGCTCCCCTCGCTTTGGGTGTCTCGGGGCCAGACGCGCTGGAAGGTGGTGCCCGGCAGGGTGTCCTTCAAAGAGCACACGGTTTTGAATGGGGTTTTGAATGGTGTAGACGCTGTCAGCTGTTCAGGGAACAGAGCTGCCCCGGGAGGCGGATTTGGAAGCAGGTGTCGGCGGCAGGCTGGTGCCGCGCCTGGTAACGTCGGGAAGGATCTCCTGCCGACCCGCAGGCCTCTGGCAGGAGGAGTTCTAGTATCAAGGAAACGTTAACCCAGCCTGTAATGCCAGGCGGACGGGACCTGTCACATGGGTCACACGTGTGTCGAGCCGCGCGGGTCACAGACATGTCGAGTCACATGGGTCACACATGTGTTGTTGAGTCACATGGGTCACACAAGTGTTGTCGAGCCACACGGGTCACAACATGTCGAGTCACACGGGTCACAGACGTGTTGTCGAGTCACATGGATCACATACGTGTTGTTGAGTCACACGGGTCACATACATGTCGAGTCACATGGGTCACACGTGTCGAATCACATGGGTCACGTGTTTTCAAGTCACGCGGGTCACATACATGTCGAGTCACATGGGTCACAGACGTGTTGTCAGGTCACACAGGTCACATACATGTCGAGTCACACGGGTCACATACGTGTTGTTGAGTCACATGGGTCACACACGTGTTCTCGAGTCACGCGGGTCACAGACGTGTCGAGTCACACGGGTCACATACATGTCGAGTCACATGGGTCACACACGTGTTGTTGAGTAGCATGGGTTACACACGTGTTGTCGAGTCCACCCACACCCGGCTGGTGGGGGGTGAGGGGACACACCTAGCCTATCCTGATGCACCTGGCCAGAGGAATGGGCCCTCTGGTAGGCAGGGCTCACCCTTGACCCAGGTGCCCGGGCAGAATCGCCTGGTGGGGGGGTGGTGGGGACAAGACAAACAGTCCTGGGCTGTAAAACAAGCTCTTACAGACATTTCCGTCCACCTCAAAGGGACAGAGAGACAGGACTTAGGATCACGGTTCCTCAGATTGCTCTACAGGGAGAGGAGGACAGGTCTCTTTCCTTTTTGGAGACAGAAAAGTCTAACTTTCCTTTTCCATGTGTGTTTACCCTCGCGGTGGGGGCAGGGGAGGCAGCGCTGGGGAGGAGGGGGCCCCGCCTCCATCCTGCTTGGGGCCCTTTGGGAGCCCTGCCGGGGCCCCAGTGGCTTCACCCCAAGCCTGCTGCAGCTGTGTTTAGATTGGTCCTCTCCCCAAAGTAGATCCTGGGGCACGGGCAGGAGGAAGGCGGGCGGCCCCGACAGTCTGTGTCCTGGGACCCCCTGCCC
This sequence comes from Cryptoprocta ferox, assembly GCA_028646485.1. NCBI lineage: Eukaryota > Metazoa > Chordata > Mammalia > Carnivora > Eupleridae > Cryptoprocta > Cryptoprocta ferox. Next base: position 613,372 of record CM053573.1, read on the forward strand.
GGCTCACGGCCCCCACTCCTCACAGAGATCCAGAGCTTCTCCAGCGCCGAGAGGGACGGGCGCATCGTCGGCGAGATTGCCTTTCAGCTGGACCGGCGCATCCTGGCCTATGTCTTCCCGGGGGTGACCAGGCTGTACGGCTTCACTGTGTCCAACATCCCTGAGAAGATCAAGCAGGTGTGCATCTCTGCCCCAGGGTCCCCTCCCTGCCTTGGGTCCCCTCCCTGCTCTGAGGTCCCCTTCCTGTCCTACGGTGCCCTCCCTGCCCCGGTTCCCTTTCTACTGCAGGGTCCCCTCCCAGCCCCAGGACCCCTCCCTGCTCTGGGTCCTCCCACTGCCTCGAGGTCCCCCCCACCCCGTCCCCAGGACCCCCCCTTGCCGCCCCCGTCACCGTGGCGCCCACACAGCTGTAGGCCTGGGCGAGGCTGAGGAGTGTCTGAGGCCACGGGTGCCGGGGTGTGGAGGGCCGGCTGTCCTGAGCTGCTGTCACCCGGCTGCCCTGTGGCCTGGGACAGTCTCAGGAATGGCTCACAGGGCCACAGAGCACTCCCATCACCTCCTCCCCCTTCTCCTCTGCTGGCGGGAAACCGGAGAGTCCGCTGCGCTGCGCTGGGGCATTTGGCTCTGAACCTGCGTGCCCCTCTGGGCAGCTTCCTTCCTGGAAATGTGGCCGCCGTCCCCACCCTGACCTGGGTCTTGGCCCCTGCCGCCCCCACCCACACCCGCGCTGTGCACCCCCGCCCCAGACATCCATCAAGTCCCTGGACGGGTCGGTGGACGAGAAGAAGCTTCGTGAGCTGACGCACCGCTACCTGACGCTGACGGCGCGCCTGGAGAGGTTGGGCTACAACCGCGACGTGCACCCCGTGTTCAGCGAGTTCCTCATCAACACCTACGGCATCCTGAAGCAGCGGCCCGACCTGCGCGCCAACCCCCTGCACAGCAGCCCGGCCGCGCTGCGCAAGCTGGTCATCGACGTGGTGCCGCCCAAGTTCCTGGGCGACTCGCTGCTGCTGCTCACCTGCCTGTGCGAGCTCTCCAAGGAGGACCGCAAGCCGCTCTTCGCCTGGTGAGCCCGCCGGCGCCCGCGCCTTTCCTGCAATAAACGTGTTTGTTCCAAACCCGGGGGCCGCGTGCCTCCTGCGCGTCCCCTCCGGCCCGGGGCAGGGGCCGCATCCGCCGTCGGAGGGCCCGGGGCCGCAGGCGCCTCTGTGGACCAGGCCGCGCGCCCTGCCCGCCCGCCCGCCACCCACACCCGCGGCACTGTGGCACTTTATTAAAATCATCTGTTTACCTGTGTACCTTTACCTTTGGCTCTTTGAAGGCATGGAGAGCACCGTAGCAGTGCCCGCCGGTATTTGTGCAAGGAAGCCTGGACAGAGCCTGCAGGGCAGGGGACTGTGGCTCGCGCTGGGCTCCCAGACCCTCTGGCCCTCAGGGCCTTCCCCGTTACCCCATTACCCCATTATCATCCTCTGAGGTCTGTCTCCCCACCCCCCCCCCAACCCGCCCTCCCGTGAAAGGGCCAGTGCTGGTTTCCCCAAAAGCACCTTAGGACACTCTGCAGTCCCTCTCTCCTGAGGTCTTGAGAACAGGTGACCTTCTGGGCCCACAGTCAGGACCAGGGCCTGGCACTGGCACCTTCCTGGGCCTTAGCTGTGAGTAGAGGGTCTCTGGTCACTTCTCTGCTGTGGGTGTGAGGACGAAAGTATTGGGGTTTCTGGGCAAATCCAACCGGGGCAACCTGTCCCTTGGTCCTCACAGCCTCTGGTGTCCCAGGTGTCCCAGCACCTTAGGACACTGCAGTCAGCTCAGGCAGCTGGAACAAGCACGACGGACCACAGGGTTTGGACAACACGCATTTATGACCCCCTCATGCTGGAGGCTGGACGCCTGAGGTCCAGGCGGTGGCAGGGCTGCTCCCTCCTGAGACCTCTCCTGGGTGTGTGGGTGCAGCCTTCTCCCTGTGTCCTCACATGCTTGTCCTCTTGCATGTCTATGTTCTGATTTCCTCTTCCCAGAAGGACACAAGTCAGAGTGGGTTCAGGTCACCCTATGACAGACATAATTTTAACTTTGTTACCTTTTCCAAGACCCTGTCTCCAAACATAGCTGCATTTTGAGGTCCTGGGGGGTCGGGGCTTCTACAGATGATTTTGGGGGCGGGCACAGTTCAGTCAGGGCACAACTGACGCCATCCTCCCCTTCCAGCCATGAGACGCCGCCCCCGCCGAGGGACTCTCTCACTTCGGGGTCTCTGCAGGGCACACAGACCTGGTGCCAGGGCTGTCTGTGGGAGGAGGGACTGGGGGGCACTTCTGGGCGCTGTCGGGATGCAGGCTCCCTCTGGGCGAGCCTCTGCCTTCGGAGCCTGGTTTGGAGGAATGTCTCTGCTGGGTGCTGCTGGGGCTCCCCCCGTGAGGGACCTGGGAGCCGAGCAGCCGACACCTATGTCCACCAGGGGAGCTGAGGCTGGAGACGACCTGGCCCGCCCCCAGCCTCCGGGGGTCCCTGGGCTTGTCTGGCTGCTCCAAGGCTGATGCTGGAGGGGTGGGGACCCAAAGCCCGCACAGCTGGGGATCTGCGTGATCTGGGCATCTCCTCACCCAGACCCTGTGGCCACCCTGCCCTGCCATGGCTGTGTGGGTGCCGGGAGGAAGGCAGATGGGGTATGGCCTGCCTTTGGCAGGTCCCTGAAGGGGATTAGGGGTGACCTGAGAGGCGGGGCCGAGTTGAACCTCAGGTTTGAGGTGTCTGTGCACTCCGGAGTGGCCACAGGATAGGTGGCTTTGCAGACTGGAAATGCCCACCCCATTCAAGACAGCATCGACTCCAGCTGGGCCCTCTGGGTGCAGGGCCCTGGGCTGCTGGCCTGGGCACGTCGCCTCTTCGCGGGGAGCCTCTGGCCTCGGGGAGCAGCAGCCAGCGGCTGGGAGAGCTGGGGCTTCATGGTGGCCCCTTGCTCCTCAAGGGCGTCCACACACGTGCACACACTCGACCTCTCCCCACCACTCTCCTGCCTGACCAGGCTGAACTGACCTCTGCAAGAGCCTCGTCCCCTGGTGGGGTCTCACACACGGTCCCTCTCATCTGCTTGCTGCCTGAGGCTCAGGAGTTGCCATGAAGAAATGGAGGCTCGGTAGGTCACGTGGAGGGCCACACGGAGGGTCACACGGAGGGCCCTCAGGAGCCCTGGGACAACCTGGGACTGGAGCCTGAGCTGACCCGAGTCCACTGCCTGGAGAGGACTTATTCCCCCACCCCCCCACCGAGGTCCTGGTCACATCTGCCGCTCTTGGCTGGGTTTGGGGATCCCTCCTCTTCCATTGTCTGCTCCCAGGGGTCCTGCTCCTTCCCCAGGCCTCTCTGCATCTGCACGGGGACCACAGCCTGTGGTTAATAAGCAGCCCGGCAGCCATGGGAGGGCCCTGCTGGGTGGATAAAGGCCCCACCAGGCACTGGGGAGCGCCGCCCCGCCTTCCCTCCGTCTGCCCTGTGAGCGGAGCACCGAGATCAAGGCCCAGACCATGTCCCAGCTGGTGGAATGTGTTCCCAACTTCTCCGAGGGGAACAACCAGGAGGTGAGGTGCTGGGGGACTAAGCAAGTGGCCCAGGGCAAGGAGAAAGGGGTGTGCTTGGTTCCTGAAACGGAATGACTTCCTGTCAGCCCACAGGGATGTGCCCCGTGAGCACTGGGACTGGGAAGTGGCAGATGGGGGAGGAGGAGGCGGTGGGATGGGCAGTCAGGCCGGGGTCCTGGCCCTGATCTGGGTCACAGGGCTGTTGGAAGGATCCCAAACAATGGCAAAGGTGGGCTCTGCCATTATCCCCATGTCATCTATGTGGAAACTGAGGCACAGAGAGTTGGTGCAGGCCACTGAGGGCCACAGAGCGATTTAGGCCCTGAGCCCCAACCACTGGGCTGTCCTGCTGCCTCAATTCATGGCCCTCCCCTAGTGCAGATGCTCCCCTTAGGAGCTGCATGGGGGGGCTAGGCCCTGACCTCTGTGACCTTGGCCTATAGATTACCTTCTGGGAGCCCCAGCAGGCCCTCCATCCGGGCTCTGATTCCTGCCTCAGTTTCTCCTGGAGGGTGCCGCCTGTTGCCCCCTTCTTGGCAACCGTAGCTTGGTGGTGGGCCTCTCTGGGCTTGTACTCTGAGGAATTCCCAAATGCTCAGCACCAGCTCCTCAGGCCCACGTTTGGGCGACAGGAGAGCCATGCCCTCCTCTGAAGCTCCTGTTCCCTCTCCGCGCGGGGAGCTGAGGTGCAGTGTCGGGCCTCCGTTCCCAGGTGATTGATGCCATCTCCCGAGCCGTGGCGCAGACCCCGGGCTGTGTGCTGCTGGACGTGGACGCGGGCCCCTCCACCAACCGCACCGTCTACACCTTCGTAGGGCAGCCCAAGGACGTGGTGGAGGGGGCCCTCAACGCGGCGCGGGCTGCCTTCCAGCTCATCGACATGAGCCAGCACAAAGGTGAGGGGCCAGAGCGCCAGGCTGTCTGTCCTCACCCACAGCGTTGGCCCAGGGCGTCGGAGCTGAATGGCCCGCGAGCTTGCCCTCGGGGGACCCCGGAGCCCCCGAGGGGTCTCAGGTGCAGCCCACAGAACGTGCCGTGCCAGGCAAAGGCGCGTGTTTCAGGGGTTCCTTGTGTGTGACTGGCGGTGAGGCCGTGGCATTCTGTGCAGGCCTAGAGGCCTGGGGGGGCAGGGAGGCAAAGACTCGGAAACCGGCCTGTCAACAGCCCGCAAAACCAAACACGTTTACTGTGGCAGGCAGGGTCAAAGGTTGGTGGACACAGGGAATTGGTCAAAAGGGCAGAGTCTCTGGTCACTCACAGTGGGGGGAGGTGAGGCCCACTTGAAGGGAATCTATGAGTGATCCCAGCTGGTAAAGTTAGAAAGCTCATCTCAAAGCCAGGAGCTCCCTGGGGGACGGGGGAACGTGGCGGGTGAGGGGGGCTCATTATCTTGGGGGGCTGCTGACCGCAGCTTGTCTGACCCACAGTGGGCATCCAGAGAAGGGCGCTCTGTCGGCTGCCCGGGGAGGGAGGGCTGGGCGGCAGGAGCCAGCCAGGGCTGAATGCTCAGCCTGGCGGCACTGGGCAGTGATCTCTGTGGCTTTTAGGAGAGGGAGGGGTTCACACAAAGATGCTGCTTCCCTGTGGGTGAGCGTGACCAGCTGGCTGTGTGGATGGAGGGCAGGTTGGGGGCAGAAAGGGTGGGGTCCATGAGCCACCCACCCCCGGCCTCCCCTTCCTTAGCCCCCGTCTCTCTGCAGGGGAGCACCCTCGGATGGGGGCCCTGGACGTGTGCCCCTTCATCCCTGTGAGGGGCGTCACCATGGATGAGTGTGTGCTCTGCGCCCAGGCCTTTGGCCAGCGACTGGCGGAGGAGCTGGGTGTGCCGGGTGAGTGCCCGAGGAGGGACACCCCATGCCTGGGGCTCCCCCTGCCGGTCCCTCACTGCACTGCAGTACCCTCCTGGTTCTCTGCTCTTGGCTCCTCAAAATGCAGATTAACACAAAAAATCTACCGCAAACTGACCTGCAGGGAAATGTCCTGCTTCTTCCATAACGAGATAAACACGAATAGAAACCATGGCCAAGTGCGCCCAGGGTCAGGGAGGCGGTGGCCCTCACGTGCTGCCCGGCAGCGGACACTGTGGAGTCCAGTGGGTGCTTGCTAATGGAATGATCTCTCCTTGGGGAATTCACCCAAGTCTTTGAGTGGCATCTCTGAGTTCACCAAGTAGACATCGTGAGCAGAGCTCCCCCTCCCGAGCTGAAAACATTTATGGACAAGAAACTGTTATTGAAATTAAACAGTGGCAGACCCGTCCAAGGAACATGGCAGCGGTTCGATCCCTTTATGAATCTTGTGAGAGATGCATGTGCGGAGATGGCAACTCGGCAGCAGACGATACTGGTTTGGCGATCATTCCAGGAAACAGTATCATCCTGTTAGAGGCCTTGGAACGAGCATAAACAGTGGGCGGGCTCAGGGGGAAGCCCCCCTACAGCACCTGTTTTACTACAATGTAAAAATCAGGTCGTGCATTTTCACGTTGCACTTTTTTGTTAAATAAACCAAAGTTTATTACAAAAATAGTCGAAAATGCTTCCTCAGACATTCTGAACATAGAGAATCGGATGTTAGCTTTTATTCTAACTTTTTCTAACATGAACTATTTCTCATCAAGACCGATTTGTTCCAAAGCTTTTATGCATTAATACAGAAGAATCTGATTAAATGTGAAGCATGGCTGGGGCGCCTGGGTGGATCAGTCAGTTGAGCGTCCAACGTCAGCTCAGGTCATGATCTTGCAGTTCGTGGGTTCGAGCCCCGCGTCGGGCTCTGTGCTGACAGCTCAGAGCCTGGAGACTGCTTTGGATTCTATGTCTCCCTCTCTCTCCGTGCCCCTCTCCTCCTTGTGCTGTCTCTCTGTCTCACTTCTCAAAAATAAATAAACATTAAAAAAAGTATGATGCATGGCTAGGATGGCTTTTTTTCCATTTTTTTTAAAAAAAGTTTATTATAGGTATTTATTTTGAGAGAGAGAGAGAGAGAGAGAGAGCAAGCAGGGGAGGGTCAGAGAGAGGGAGAGAGCGTCCCAAGCAGGCTCGGTGCTGTCAGCGCACAGCTGACACAGGGCTCAAAGTCACAAACAGTGAGATCATGACCTGAACTGAAATCACATGCTCAGCTGACTGAGCCACCCAGGAACCCCGGCTTTTTCCCACCTTTGAAAGGAAAGATAAAGCACATGCAAACCTGGGTAGATTGCTTCTGAAACATTAATTGTAATTTTCAAAGCTGTTATAGTCGCCTTGATGTACTCTGACTTTTCCAAGTACATCTACATTCCAAGTACAGTGCGACTGAAGCAAAAGACAGGAGGTAATGGGTGCAGTTGTTTAGTTTGAACACGAGAAGAGAAATAGAACTCTAGAGGAAAACCAAACAAAACAAAGCAAGAATTAACCTGGGAAAAGCATGACAAGTCGGAAACAGAGTGCAGGCCCAGCGCAGGTCTGCAGACCGCGTCCAACGGGCAGCTGGACACAGGAGCGCAGGGCCCAATATCCGACCCCGTGCGGGTGCAGGCCGGCGGGCTCCGTGCTGTCGTGGTCGTCCTGTGGATGTTGGGAGTTTGTGGTGAGTTTCATTTTCTTTTCCTTGTGTTTCTTACTTTGTGGTCATATTTACTGCACAACGAAAATACATTTTAGGAAGAAACGTGAACATTCATCCCGCGCATCTACTTCTCTTATCATCTCTGTGATGGCTTTTCTGGGGACATCTGTGCAGGGGGGAGCAGCAGGGGGCCTCCTGGCCCAAACTGAGCGTCCATCAGTGACCACCCACACCCCTCCTACGAGGCCCAGAGAGATGGGAACCGAGGGAGGTTGGGCCCCTGGGTAGCCCACCTCATTCTCCCCCCGCTGGGAGCCTGATCCGCCCCCCTCCCTCGCAGTGTACCTCTACGGGGAGGCGGCGCAGACAGCCGGTCGCCGGACCCTGCCGGCCATCCGGGCTGGGGAGTACGAGGCCCTCCCTGAGAAGGTGCGTGTCTCCTCGCCAGGGTGGCCAGGGTGGGTGTCCTCCCCCTTCCCCTTCCCCCACCCCGGCGGGGCACCCCTCCCGTGAGGGACACCGCAGCCTAGGCGGAGTCTTCCCACAGCTCAAGCAGGCCGAGTGGGCGCCTGACTTCGGTCCCAGCTCCTTCGTCCCCAGCTGGGGGGCCACCGTCACGGGGGCACGGAAGTTCCTCATTGCGTTCAACATCAACCTGCTCAGCACCAAGGAGCAGGCGCACCGTATCGCCCTCAACCTCCGGGAGCAAGGGCGCGGGAAGGACCAGGTGAGCAGCCTGCTGTCCCCACAGGGGCCTGGCACCGTCCCCGGGGAATCCTGAGGGGCTCATGGGAGAGAGCCAGAGGTAGGGTGGTGCCGTGGTGTGGGCCGGCTGACAGCCCAGCCTTGGTGTCCCCAACAAGCGGGACTGGGCAGGTGGGGACTCCAGTGACGCAAGTTGGGGAACACTTGCCTTAACAGACATTTGCACGGAATCAGGCAGGGATGTAGCTATTGTTAAAATGCTGCAGCATTTCTAGTAGGAAAGGAGCGGCTTCTGAGCCCCAGGGGCCCCCACATACCTCCAGGTGGCCCAGGTGTCCTGACCCACCACGTCTGCCACAGCAGCTGTCTCCTAGTTTGAGCTTTCATGTTGCAGAAAGTGTGAGTTGGGCACACAGGCACAGAGACCCTGGGGGAAGGAGGTAGAGGGTGACATCCTGCCTGCTTGTCAGCCCCCCACCCCCAGAGACCTGGGTCCTGCCAGACGGCTGAGGCCCCAGGCACCCAGCTTCCCAGCCCGCGCACGCAACGCATAAGCACAACACACACAGCAAACCCCAAATCATTTTTTCTTGCTCCTGCTGAATTCCGAGGTCAGAGGTCGTTCTTAGGTGGACTGAGCCACCCCAAGGAGTGAGGAGCAGAGAGCCAGTCTCTGGGGTGAGGGTGGGATGGCAGGACGGGACTAAACATAGGAGTTTGGGGTTGGGTGGGGGTGGCCCCAGGCAAGGCCCCAGCACGTAGTGTGTGGGCGAAATGTTGCCTGGGAGGCATGGCTGGTCTGAGGCTGGTGCCTTGTGTGGGGCACACATGCTGGCGCCTGACCTTTAGGGGGCCTCAGTTTCCCTGTGGTGAGAGGGTCCCTCCCTGGCTGGCTCAGAAGAGAGCTCTGGAGAGTGAGGACGAGGGCTGCCTACCAGCTATCCACACAATCTGCATCACAGAGTCCTCCCCACACAGTGTGTACAACACAGTCCTCCCCACACAGTCCCCACCACACAGTCCTCACCACACAGCATGTACAACACAGTCCTCACCACACAATCCTCCCCACACAGTCCTCCACACACAGTCTCCACACAATCCTCCCCACACAGTCCAAACCACACAGCGTGTACAACACAGTCCTCCCCACACAGTCCCCACCACACAGTCCAAACCACACAGCGTGTACAACACAGTCCTCACCACACAATCCTCACCACACAGTCCCCACCACACAGTCCCCACTACACAGTCCCCACCACACAGCGTGTACAACACAGTCCCCACCACACAATCCTCCCCACACAGTCCTCCCCACACAGTCCTCCCCACACAGTCTCCACACAGTCCCCACCACACAGTGTGTACAACACAGTCCTCCCCACACAGTCTCCACACAATCCTCCCCACACAGTCCAAACCACACAGTGTGTACAGCACAGTCCTCACCACACGGTCCTGCCCACACAGTCCTCCCCACACAGTCCTCCCCACACAGTCTCCACACAATCCTCCCCACACAGTCCAAACCACACACCGTGTACAACACAGTCCTCACCACACAATCCTCACCACACAGTCCCCACCACACAGTCCCCACCACAGAGTCCTCCCCACACAGTCCTCTCCACACAGTCCTCACCACACAGTCCTCACCACACAGTGTGTACAACACAGTCCCCACCACACAGTCCCCCCCCACAGTCCTCCCCACACAGTCCCCACCACACAGTGTGTACAACACAGTCCTCCCCACACAGTCCTCCCCACACAGTCTCCACACAGTCCCCACCACACAGTGTGTACAACACAGTCCCCACCACACAGTCCGCACCACATAGTCTGCGGGCCATGGCGTTGTGGAAGGAGAGAGCCCTCCAGCCAGCTGGGAGTTCAGGTGCAAGCGGCAAGTGTAAGTGCAGGTGCCAGGGGAGGACAGGCAGGGCCGGAGCTGGGAACGTCCTTTCCTTTGCAGCCAGGACGCCTGAAAAAGGTTCAGGGCATTGGCTGGTACTTGGACGAGAAGAACCTGGCCCAAGTGTCCACTAACCTCCTGGACTTCGAGGTCACAGCGCTGCATACGGTCTATGAGGAGACCTGCAGAGAAGCCCAGGTGAGCAGAGCAGTGTCCCCTGCTGGCCTTGGGGGCCCCTCCTGGTGAGCCGGGCGGGTGTCCCCTGCTGGCGGGGCTCAAGTCCCTCCAGGTGAGTGGGGCAGGTCCCAGGACGTCTCAAGTCTAGCTCCCCTGGGCATTGACCCCGCTGGACCTCTGCAGGAGCTGAGCCTTCCGGTGGTGGGCTCACAGCTGGTGGGCTTGGTGCCTCTGAAGGCCCTTCTGGATGCCGCCGCCTTCTACTGCAAGAAAGAGAATCTCTTCATCCTGGAGGAGGAGCACCGCGTCAGGCTGGTGGGCTGCGCTCCCGTGTGAGGGGCCGGTGGGGGGAATGGGAGCAAGCTTGATGCTCTCGGAGCAGGCCTGGGGGCTGGAGGCGCCTGCGCCGCGGGCCCGGAGCCCTGTCTGCTACGCTGGGCCCTGCTCCTCCTCTTCTGCTGCTTTAATGTCTGGGCTTAGAGGAGATCGTGCTGTTACCATTTCGGGGAAACTATAGTTTTCTTTGTGACCGAGAAGATGTTCAATCTTGTAAAAACTCCTCGGAGAGGATGCACACCACTTTGCCCCGTCCTTTCTGGTGTCTGTCCTGGAGGTGTTCTTGCCTCGCTCTGGCGGAGGTGGGAGCACTCACTTCCGCGTCGGCCGGGTGCCCACGGCACTCCGGGATGCACCCACGAACATTGCCGGGTTGTTTAGAAGCTGGTGCCACTGTCGCAAGTGGCGCCTTTACTTGGAATTCCTCCGCAATGAGTGCGGGAGCGCTCTGAAACACTCAAAGTCTTTGTCTTTTCGTAGTTGAGTTTACCCCTTTGTGTTTCTTGATTCAGCAAATACGTCTGGACTCTTTTGTCCCATTTTCAGGCATTTGGGGGTGTTGGATATGGTTCCTTCCAGTTTTATGGAAGAGTCTACTTTTTAGGTATTCTGGTGATTACCTTTATAACTTAATATACTTACCTCTGTTTTTGATTTATTGGTTTAAAAATTTTATCTAAATTTTCAAATATATGATTTGATTTATCAGTTTCTATCACTGCACTGACAGCCTGCTATGGAGGTAAGAAAATAAGCGTACTTAGCATCTAGTCACATCTTTTCTTTCTTCTCTATTTCCTGAATTTTCTGAGTTACAGTAGTTTTTAGTGGGAGGTGGGAGTTCTTCGGGTGGTTAATTTTTTTCAATTTTTTATTTTCTTTTTTTAAAGTTTATTTATTTATTTTGAGAGAAAGAGAGAGAGAGAGAGAGAGAGAGAGAGAGAAAGAGGCAGAGAGAGGGAGAGAGAATCTCAAGAGGGCTCCACGCTGTCAGCTCAGGGCCCCACTCGAGACTGGAACTCACGAACCTTGAGATCATCACCTGAGCCGAAATCGAGAATCAGACACTTAACTGAAGGTGCCACCCAGGTGTCCCTCAATTTTTTCTTTTGTAGTAAAATGCTTGTAACATACAATTGGCATCTTAACCATCTTTAAGTATACAGTTGGCGATATTAAGTACATCATAATGTTATGCAGCCATCATAACCCAGGATGGGTTTTTCTGTGTCTGCAAAAAATGCCATTAGGGTTGTGATAAGGACTGCATTGATTCTGTGTGTTGCTTTGGGGAGTACAGCCGTCTTCACAATAGGAAGTGTTCCAGTCCATGAACATGGGCTTTCCATTTATTTACGCTTTTTAAAATATCTTCTAGCAATGTTTTGTAGTTTTTATTGTACAAGTCTTTTACCTCCTTGGTTAAGTTAACTAATTCCTAACTATTTTATTCTTTTTGATGCTATTGTAAATGGCATCGTTTTTGCAATTACTTTTTAAGATTGCTCATTGTTAGTGTATAGAAATGCAACTGACTTTTCTGTGTCGGCTTTGTATCCTGCTTCCTTGTTGAATTCATTTATTAGTTCTAGGTTGTTAAATTATTAAGTTTCAATAATATGCTTAATTCTTTTGCTCTTTATCCATGTTAGTGTCTGTTGAGGCTTGGTGAGGAAAGACAAGGACGTTAGTGCACTTGCGCAAGTGGTCATCTCTACTCTAAATTGTTATGTTGCTATTTTTACACTGTCAAATCTGTAACATGTGCCTTCTGTAACTGGTCCACGTGTATTAAATAGCCACAGGTATTTAACCTTCTCTCTGTTCGTAGACGAGGTGATCTCTCTTCCTACTTGTCTATTTGTTGTTTGTTGCCTGGATCTCACGATTAAGCAGATTTTCCCCTCCTCCCCCACGCCCACAAGCAGATTTTGTAAACAAAGGCTCATGGTGCTTTTCCTTGTGGGCTCTGGCGTGGTCGGCAATGTCTTTCTGTGAATTTATTCTTGTAAGACGGTCGGACAGCCAAAACCCCAAGTCATTTGTTTCTCCCTGAGAATGTCGCATACCTATCGTTACCATCTTCTGGAATTAACTGCCTCTTGGGGAGGTCTCAGACGGCCTGGTTATCTCCCCAATCTCCAGGGACTTGTTTTTGTCCGTGATGCCTGCAGAACTCCTTCCCTGTCCTCAAAGCTCAGGAAGCCATCCACAGCTTGGTCAATTATTCTACATCATTTCCTTCTCTGGAGCCATGTTCCTCACGATTCACAGACCCCGTTCTTGCTTAGTTTCAGGAATATTTTCCTCTGTTATACTTTTGTTCCATTATTTTGTTCTTTTACTTTCAGGATGCCAGTCACATTGTAGTGGCATATTTCTGTCTTTTCTTGACTTTACTTCCACTTCTTTCCCCTTGTATTCACTGTGGTTTTTTCGAACCTAGCCTCTAAGCCACTGATACCGTTTATGGCCAGGTCTATTACAAATTTTGTGTATTTTCACGTTGATGTAATTCCCTAATCACAGAAAAGATGTAGGAATGACACAAGGACCTCCCTTACGTGTTCCAGGTTTGCCTGGATTTCGAATGTGCCCCATTTGCTGTATTATTCTCTCTCTGTATCCACGTATAGTCCTGTTATGTTTTTTTTGGAGCACCTGAGAGTAGGTTAAAGACATTGTACCATTTTAGCTAGAGTGTACTCGGTTTTATTTCTTAAGAACAAGGACATTCTCTGACACAGCCTCAGTACAATGAGGAAAATCAGGAAATTCAACGTTAATAAAATTGTAGCATCGAGTCTGCAGATCATCATTGCGTGACACTGGTGTCCCCGTCATTCCTATTATTGCGCCTTATGCTCCCACCCAGGGAGAAATCCGGATGACAGCCATTTACTGCCATTTATTGCCTTTCATCCGGAACCGTTCCTTGTGCTCTTGCCCTTCGTTGACCTTGACATACTTTGAAAGTACAGAGAGCTGTTTTGTGCAGCGTCTCCTGACTGCTGTGGCCGTATGCTGGCGGGGGGAGCAGCGCAGACCTGCTGTGCTGTCCTCAGAGCGCTGGGTCAGGCGCCGATCGTCTCCCTGTGGCCTGGGGTCCTTGGGTCAAGGTGCCATCATCCGCTGCAGTGCTTCCGTTTTTCCTTTTGTGGTGAGTGCGCTGTGGGACGTACTTTAAGGATACGTAAGGACCCTGTTCCTCTTGAAATTCCAGCCATAAGTTTTAGCAGCCAGTAATGGTTTTCTGATTTTACGCTTTTTCTGTAAGAAAATGCTTTCACCTCTCCTGCATGTATTTATTCCTCATCAATGTGTTTGATGTTCTCCTGTATATTTTAACACATTTTTTATTCTTTATCTGAAAGTTCTGATATCTGCACTCTTTGCAGGTCTGATTTGCACATGGCTGCATCTGCAGACTTTCTCACGGTCACTTGCTTCTTCGTGTTTTGTCATTTGTGATTACGAGTGCGCGTTCTTTGCAACTTTATCTGTGGTGGTTCTTGGACACCTGAGTCAAAGTTCAGATTTGCCTCCGTGAGGTCTTGGGGGCATGATCACACAGGGCCCCCAAGATTCAGTCTTTTGCTGGGAGCTTTGAGACCCCACATGTAGAGAGTTCTATGTGAAACGTGGCCCACATCCACACCAGAGAGGCCTGTGCTTAGAATTCCCAGGAAGGCCTCTTCCTGCACACAAAGGGGAAGGCAGAGAGTGAGAACTATCCCTATGACACCCTCAGCGGGCTCCCCTCCCCGTTCATCCTTGGAGATGTCCCCTTTCAGGGGCCTCCAGTCTGACCCTCCACTCCTCAGGACTTGACACCTGCCCTGCTTGTGGGCGGCTTCCAGAAACTCCCAGATGTCCCTGGAGCACCCAGCTTCAGGACGAGCTGGCCTGTCTAGTTCCCTTTCTGGTCATCTCTGGCCTTGAATGAGCTCCTTTACTTTCTGTCTGCTTAGCCAGGCATGTAAATTCATTTTTAAAGTTCTGTTTGTCTTTCTGAGGTCTTGTGTGCGAGGAAGGCTTTGCCTTACTGCTCGCTGAGCACTGTCTGGCGGGCGCTCAAGAGGCACTCTTTTTTTTAATGTTTATTTATTTTAAGAGAAGAGAGAGAGAGAGAGACAGAGACAGAGAGACAGAGAGATTGCTAATGGGGGAGGGGCAGAGAGAGGGAGATGGAGGATCTGAAGCAGGCTCTGCGCTGGCAGCACAGAGCCAGACACGGGGCTCGAACTCAGAAGCTGAGAGATCATGACGTGAGCTGATCAGACCCTCAACCGACTGAGCCCCCCAGGCGCCCCTCAAGAGAACCTCTTACCCATTTCCATGTCCTCGGGGAAACCTCCCAGCCACCCCGGGGCCCTGCTGGCTTGTTTCTCTCGAGCACTTGTCACTCTTTAGTTTTGTAGAAAGTGTCAGCCTCGTTGACTCTGAATGCGCTGGGACTGTGCTGCTGTGCTGCCATAAAGTGTTTTGAATATTTTTTGGTGGAAAGAATTCTAGACTTTTCTTTTTTAATTTTAATGTTTATTTACTTTTGAGAGAGAGAGAGAGAGAGAGAGAGAGAGCAAGCAGGGGAGGGGCGGAGGGGCAAAGAGAGAGGGAGACACAGAATCCAAAGCAGCTCCAGGCTCTGAGCTGTCAGCACAGAGCCTGACTCGGGGCTCAAACTCACGGACCGTGAGATTGTGACCTGAGCTGAAGTTGGAGGCTTACCTGGCTGAGCCCCCCAGGCGCCCCAAGAATTCTAGTCTTAAATAGAGATTGTTCCAATTTTATTTTGAATTTAGGCAGAACCTCCTTTTCCTCGCAGGACAAGTCTTGTGTGTAGGTGAGTCAGGCAGCTCCTGGGCTTTAACAGTTGTGAGAACTGACACCCAAAGAATTAAAATCTTGTCCAAAGGGGCAGTTTTGTGGGCCCCTTTCAGTGATGGGCTCACACGTGTGGGGTTTTCTGTGGGACGAATGTGGCTTGGAATGAGGGCACTTCCTCTCTCTGGGCCTCAGTTTCCCCGTGGGGTAAGATGTGTGGGCGGATGTGTCAGGAGGTCTGTGGGGGGGGCCCTGCTCTGGGCTGGGGGCTTTCCCGGGAGCTCCTGGTGGGTGCGCACATGGCCAGCTCTGCCTGGCTGCCCACACAGGGTGGATCGGAGCGGGGACGTCATCGCGAGCTCAGGTGGGACCCCACTACTCAGTGCCCCGCCTCACATGGGGGGCCGAGGGGGCTCATCATCACCAAACCCTTTTTCCAGGTGGTGAACCGGCTGGGCCTGGACTCTCTGTCCCCTTTCAACCCTAAGGAGCGGATCATCGAGTAAGCACCTCCTCTACCCCCGCAGACACCTGCCTCAGTCCTTCCAGAGCCTTCCACTTGGTCACTTATTCATCAGCAAACCAGGCTGGGGGCTGGCTGAGGGAACACAGTGAGGTCCTCACGAGGGCTTCTGGGTGGTCATGGCCACTCTGCAAACTGGGACTGGGTCCCCTCCCCTGTGTTGGTGAGGGGGTGTGTGGGAGGGGTCAGGGATCAGGGTCTGAGCCAATCCTGCCCTCACAGCCTGGCAGTAGTGACCCTGAATGCTGTCTTCCATCCCCCTGGCCCCGAAAGCCCCATCCCCCATCCCTGGCCCTGCATGACAGAGGACACATCCCCTGTCCCTGTCCCTAGCCCTTCCCTCCCCTCTCTGAGTGTCGCTGACCCGACTCCTCCCCACAGGTACCTGGTCCCTGACAGTGGGCCTGAGCAGAGCCTGGTGGACAAGCCCCTGTGTGCCTTCGTCCGAGACGTGGGCGCCCGCTCGGCAGCCCCGGGGGGCGGCTCTGTGGCAGCGGCCAGTGCAGCCATGGTGAGTGCGAGGCGAGGGGTGAGGGGTGGGGACAGGGCCCAGGCCGCCTGGCCTGGGCGCCCGAGTCTCATGCATGGCTCATCTCGCCCAGGGCGCTGCGCTGGCCTCGATGGCCGGCCTGATGACCTACGGGCGACGCCAGTTTGAACACCTGGACGCCACCATGCGGCGCCTCATCCCGCCCTTCCACGCGGCGGCGGCCGAGCTGACCGCGCTGGTGGACGCGGACGCCCGGGCCTTCCAGGCCTACCTGGTCAGTGCTCGCAGGGACCCCCAGTGGCCCGTGCGGCCACAGCGGGGGGCGTGCCGGGGACAGAAAGCTCCTGCGGGGTCACAGGGGCTGTTGCAGGCCCCGGTGTCGGGAGGCCAGGGGAGGTTGGACGCCCCTCCCTTGACCGTGAAAGGCTGGCCCAGGAGGTCTGAGGGTTTGGCGCAGGCGTGACCCCACGCTCACATCCACGGCAGCCACGGGGTGGGGCGGGAAGGTCGTCCCGGCTCAGCACCCACCCCAGCTGCCCCTGAGGCCTGCAGCTGGGTCGGCACCCAGGCCCACAGACGCTGGAGGAAGGCATCAACCAGGAGCTCGCATCCCAGGACGGGCGGGCGGCAAAGCCCTAGCAGAGCCGGGGTGGATGGTCCGAGAGGGACTGGAGAAGACGTTTCAGCCACAAGACAGAGGACCGCAGGGAGGGCTGGCGGGTCTGATCGGAACCCACTCGCTCACCCAAGAGGGAGCTGGGATGCCAGGCGGTGGGCGACAGAGAAGGGGCTCAGAACCCAGGCCAGGGGTGGGGGAGCACCGGCAGGAAGCTCAGGGATGTGGGTCCAGCGCCAGGGCCCGGCTGTGCGTCTGTGTCTGAGAGCGTTCCTGGCGGACGGGCCGGGACAGGCGTGAGCTCCCAGCCGCCTGCCGCCCAGACCCACCGCGCAGGCAGCGCAGGGGTGAAGGGCAGTCAGGGCAGCCGGGGGGCCGTGCACCCCCAGAGTGAAGGCTGTATGCAGATAGGGAGGAATCAGAGTCTCATCTAAAGAAGTCACCATCTGGAACTCAAGTTCACGTCCTCTGGGAGGGAGGCATAGAGACGATCGCCTTTTCCCGTTTGTGTTTTTACCTTTAAATTTCATTTGTTTGCTTTTGAAAATAGGCAAAAGATTCAGCGGGTTCAGAATTAACAAGGGCAGGAGGGTAGCTCATGAGAAGCCCCGACGGCCTGCCTCCCCCTGCCCCCCGCACGCCCTGAGCAGGCACAAGTTCTAGCGCGCGTGTCCTGGGGTGTTTGTCTATATTCTCGTAGATGCGTTTTTCTTTTCTCGCCTTTCTCACACAAACGGCATCATCCATCCGTGTTCTTAGTTTGCCTCTTGCGTGTCTCACTTGGTGTTCTATCAGAGATCTTTCTATATGGCGAATAGAGACCCCCCGCCCCCACCAGCTGCCCGGTCGGATCTTCCCCGACTTACCAGGGGGTTACGTCCAATAAACCCATTGTACACTGGAAATAGTGTAAGTCGAAAATGCATTTATTGCATGTAACATGCCGCACATCACCCTTGGCCGGCCTGCCTTACACGTGCTCAGAACACCTGCGTTAGCCCGCGGACGGGCCACACGCCTCACACAGAGCCTGCTTTACGGGAGACGGTGAGCGTCTCCAGTAGCTGACCCGATACCGTACTGAAGCGACAAACAGACCGTGTGGGCACAGAACGGCTGTCGGTGTGCGGGGACCGTGTGGCGGCCCAGCCTCGGGATGACTCCGAGTGGGAACTGTAGGCACCGTATTTACCGAACGAACGCACATCCTGGGGCACCACGTAGAGTGGAAAATCCTAAGCTGAACGCTTGTGAGTTGGGGACCGTCTGTATCCTGCAGACGTCTGGGTCACAGTGCCGTTGGCCAGCCCCACCGGGGGACTGGGGCCTTTTTGTCGGCACCGGGGACGCTGCTGTGTGAACACCTCTGGCGTCCGTCACTGGGCCATGGGCTGCCTGTGGGAATGATTCGCAGGACTTGCTGCCCAAGGTGGGTGCGCTTCTCACTTCGAAGGACGCTGCCAAGTGGCACGGATGGGGCTCTGCCCGAGGGGTCTGAGGGCTCCTCCCTGGACCCCCGCCATCCGACTTGCAGTCACCCTGTGATCTGTCTCCTGGAGCTGCCCTGCCGTGCGCTGCTCAGTGTGTGAGGCAAGGAGCATTTCCCGTCCTTCTCACGGCAGTTTTGTGTCCCTTCTGGAGAAAAAGGCACCCTTCCTGCCAGCTAGGACCTTCTTACACACTCAGCACTCACTCTATGGTTTTCTGCTGGCCGTTTGCTCATGCTGGTTCCTGAGATGAGCTTTGTAGGCTGCACGGTTTTTTGTCCCTGAGCTCGGAGTCTGCCGTTTGCCCTTTCCGAGGTTTCGTGTCACGGTTTACAGTCCTGGCCGTGCTTGCTGGGCTTCTCCAAGGTTCTCTCCAGACTCCTGTGCTCTGATGAATGCAGACACGGAGAGGTGGTTACGGAGAAGCATCAGTTTAAATATAAATACAAACACGTAGGGCTAACCACCAGCAATTAGAAATTAGGTGAATGAATAGAAAACAGCTGGAGGGAGTAGAAAAATGAAAATCTAATCAGAAGCCAGGGAAGAAAGGAAAGATAATCAGCAAGGGTGTGTGGTTTAGAGAGCGCGTAAGAAGGGACCAAGAGCCACACCGTCAAAAGTCACACACGCGAGAGTGAGTGTGGTGCGTCACTCTCCCTGGGAGCAGATAGAGTTCTGAAAATAAAGGAGACATCCTTGTCTTGTGCCAAATGCTAAGTAATTTCCAGATGGGGTTAAACAAAGTTCACAATAAGCCTAACTCCAAGTGGGTGGCGTCCTCACGGGGACGCAGACGTGACCGCAGGAAGGACAGGCTTGACCGACATCAGCCCCGCTCGGCCTGGCTGCGTCACGGTGACAGCGGGGGTGAGTGTCCCACACGTGTGAGGGCTGCTGTGGAGACAGGGGAGGCGGCCTTGGGACCCTCGGGAGGTGCTTTGTCCATCAGCAGGAGACGGTGGGGCGATGACCCGGCGGGCTCCGGGCAGGGCTGGGGCTCACTCGCTATCAGCCCTGCTGACAGAGCTTCTGGATGGAGATTTAGCCAACGCTCGAACAGGCACGTTCCCCACCCGGCGAGGCCCTCTGGCCCTGGGCCCTTGCAGGTGGGCAGGGCGGGACATGGGTGTGTGAGGGAGAGGCCTGGGCAGACAGGGGTGCGCCGATGGGGGGCTGTCTGACGTGGGGACCAGCACAGGGTGAGCGTGACCACCTCCGGAGGAGGGCCCGAGCCAGTGGGGACGAACCCGTAAGCTCTAGACTCAGGGTGGTACAGTTGCCTGTGTTAACGCACAAGCAGTGACTGGAGCCCGTGCTGTGTGAGGGGCCCGGGGCCCTGAGGGCGCCCCCCAATCCTGAGGGCCCGGAACCATGCCCTGCAGAAACACCAGCCCTGGGGGCGGTGGTGTGGACGGCGTGCGGCCCCAGGGCACGGCCGCTGCTCACCCCACGCGCCGTGTGCTCTGTTCTGGCAGGAAGCGACGAAGCTGCCCAGGAACACGCCTGAGGAAAGGGAGCGGTGAGTGCCGCAGTGGCCGTGGGGCCGTGCCACCCGGACCGTGGGCACCCAGGCACCTCGACCTCGGAGCCATTTAATCCCCGCTCTGGGGCTGCATCGTGATTGGACAACGTCCCTGTTGTCCCCACCCTGGTTCTGTCTGCTGGAGTGGAGCTGTCGGTGGGTTCGGGTGGCCCCTGGGTGCCCTGGGCTCTCACCATCCACCCCTTGGTTTCAGGCGTGCGGCTGCCCTGCAGGAGGGGCTGAGGCGGGCGGTGGCCGTGCCCCTGGCGCTGGCAGAGAAGGTGGACTCGCTGTGGCCCGCGCTGCAGGAGCTGGCACAGTGTGGAAACGTGGCCTGCCGGTCGGACCTGCAGGTACTCGGGCTCAGCCTCCCACTGTAGGGGAGCAGCGTGGAGGGTCGTCGGGCATTCCTGGGGTCCTGGCCGGTCTCAGCCGGCAGAGCCCGTTTGTTCATCCTGTTTTAAGAGTGGGAAGGAAGGATTTTATTTAAGCCTGCGTGGTGGATGGCGGAGGGGCTGAAACTCTCACGTCTCTCGAGTCCACCCCTGACCCCGGCCCCACAGACTGTCCTGGAGACCCCATCTCCTCCCCCCTCATCCTCTCCCCTTCCCTCCTTCTCACGGCCCCTGTTCTGGAAAACATCCAAGCCAGCTCGCAGATGTGCACAGGGCACCCCATGCGCAGCTGGGGGGTGGAGGGCTCAGGCGTGGGAGCATCGACGTGGGCTCTGTGGTCTCTGCAGTCCATCCTGAGCACCACAGTCCGCGGGGTCTCTACAAGAGAGACACCTGTCTTCTGTGTCTGGTCCTGGGGCCCCAGAGAAGCAACCCCTCCTCCCTGGGAGGACAGCCATATGCTGTCTGGACACAAGTGGCTCCCCTGTTCGGGGTTCGGGGTTCTGGTTTCGCCCCTGGCCGTGCTCTGACCTGCTCCCCCGTCCAGCAGGCGGGAAGCAGGGGTGGGACTCAGGAGTGCCGGCCACAGTCAGGGCCTGAAGCTGCAGGCCAGGGGGCCGCGCCTTGCTCAGAGTGGAGGGGGCTTCATTTTCTACGCTTAGGCCGTGGTTGTCATCTGTCCCTGGAGGGGCCAGGTCAGAGCCTACCTTGCTGTGCGTGGGGTCCCAGGGCCTCCTCATGCAGTCCGGCCCTGTGCCTTCTGGGGACCCTCAGGTGCTCAGTTTGTCGTCTTTACTGATGGGCTGTGAGGGCCCCCAGTAGTGGCCCTGAGTAGCAGAGTGGGCAGGGTGAGCCTGCCGTCCGCCCGGGGCACAGACAGCTGGCCCCGCTCCTGGTCCTGTTGCAGGTGGCAGCCAAAGCCCTGGAGACGGGTGTGTTCGGGGCATATTTCAATGTGCTCATCAACCTGAAGGACATCACCGACAGTGTGTTTAAGGAGCAGGTGAGCAGGAGGGCATGGGGGCTGGGCCCCGTGGCGGGACCCGGAGGCTGCCCTCAGGGCTGGGGTTCCCAGATGCGGGCCTGGGGGAACAGGTTCCTCTGGCCTCCCGTGGTGGCCATCATCCTGTCTGGGGTTTCTGTGGCCGCAGATGGCCAGGCCTCATCAGCTGGGGGGGGCCGGGGGGCTGCCGGGTGGGAGCCCTATGCCCTCTATGGGACCATCCCAGCTGCCGTCCACACTCACCTGCCTGGCGGGGCTGCCCTGGGCGCCCATGGTCGGCACCATAGCACTGGTGCACATGGTCTCAAAGAACAGTCACCGACCTACGACGTGATCTTAGCTTCAGCATCTGTGATCATTCCGTTGTGATTGCTATTGAGGTCAGTTTGAGGGACATACAGTTCACCATTTTAAAGTGTGCAGCTCAGGGCATTCTGCATATGTGTGACCACCACCTCTATCAAGTTCCAGAACATTCTCATCACTCCAAAGGGAGCAACCCCCTTTCCCCATTGTGAGACCGCTGCTCCTCGGCCCACAGCCCGACACCACCCGTGTGTCTCTGATTTTGCAATAATCTTTAAAAAGTGACCTCACAGCTGGGGATGAAGGTCTTTTCAGGGGCTAAGCTTGACCTCTGAGGGAAGTCGATGTCTACCACGTGACCATGTGGCTGTGGACTGAAGGACAGACCCTGCAGTTGTGGCTAAAGTGGGAATAAGCAGGAGGCGGGGTGGGGGGGCTGGGCCTGGCAGTCCTCACATTTCAGGAGAGACATGCGGGGAATTGGGGTTTCCCCAGGTGAGGGGCTTGGGGAGCATGGCTAGAGGGTGCAGGGAGGTAGCAGGGATCGTGGGCTGGTAGGGACGGACTCCAGGGGCAGGGTGACGCCTGGGCCTTTGTCTGGCAGACCCACCAGCACATCTCCAGCCTCCTGCAGGAAGCCAAGACCCAGGCAGCGCTGGTGCTGGGCCACCTGGAGGCCCGGCAAGAGTGAGGACACCGGGGGACCTCGTGGACTCTGCACCCCTCAGTGCCGCTCCCCCTTCCCGGAAGGGTCCAGGCTCCAGATGTGGTCCCTGTGGGGCGCAGAGCACGCTGGGTGGGGCCAGGGGTCTGTTTGGGGCGGCAGGATCACCCCCCATCTCTTGTGGCTTCTAGTAAAGTCCCGACACACTGGTGCCTGCGTAGTGTGTTTGGGGTTGGGGCTGGGAGAAGGGAAGGGCCGAGTGAGGTGGGCAGGGACGGGGGCCCGTGACCAGTGCGTGGGGACAGGCGGTCAGAGGAAGTGGGAGCACAGCATGAGGTGACACGCTGGTTCCAGGGCTCCGCAGACGGGTGTGAGAGGCCACCGGGGCCACAGGTCGCTGGGAGTGCGCAGCGCTCAGCGCGGGTGCCGGGCTCCGTGGCCCTGGGGTCATGCACCGGACAGAAGCCCCCCCCTCACATCTCAGGGAGGGGGTATGGCTGGCGGCTGGTGCTGTGGGGGTGGCCAGGTCCAGATGACAGGCTGGGGAGGAGGAGGAGGAACAGCATGCCGGGATTTTGTGGGGGAGGTGACGAGTTCCCCTGACCTGGCTGGGAGGGGACAAAGCATGAGACCCGGGGGTCCCAGGAGGGCAGTTCCCCCGTCTCCCAACCCATAGCCCCTCTACCTTCTATTGCACCCCCCCGCAGGGCCTGGGGAGGGGTGTGGTGGAGATTGCCCCCGCTTCTGTAGGAGCCTAGGCTGGGTGAGGGGCGCCCCTGGTGAGGGGCGCTGGCAAGGCTCTGCGCAGGTGGCCGCGTTCCCCAGAAGGATGGCACCCTGGGGGCTCCGAGGTCTGACTGGGTGAGGGTGGCCTCTGCCTCAGGAGGGCCACGCCATCGCCAGCTGCAGACTGAGCTTTTCCCAGTTTAATCTTTCAGAAGAGGCAGTGTGTTACGTGCTCAAAAACCGAAGCGACACAGAGGCTGTGTCCCTGCCAGCGCCCCCACCCCACGCCGTCTTCAGGGCTCACTGCCTTGTGTGTTTCGTGCCCACTCAGTGTCTAAGAAGCGAACACAAACACGCGTGAATATAGATTCTCAATTCTTGCTTCACTGCGTAAAGAGAGCAGATTACATGCTGGGTTTTGATTCTACTTTGCAAGAGTAGAGGCCTTCCGTGTGGGAATTGAGAGAGACTCCTACTCAAAATGTGTTTTATTCACTCATGCTTTCCCCGTAGTTTCCTAACCATTTTGCTGTGGAATATAAGACACATTCAGAAACCCCGATCAGTAGCTCAATGACTTGTGACCATGTCCTGGGTGACCCTCTCATGTCACAGAATCCCCCGACCCCTACAGCCCTGCGCTGAGGTGACAGGACCCGTCTTCCTGTTGGCCCGTCTGGCAGGCGCACGCCTGACGGTTCAGATGTTCTTATTCGAACATTTGAGCGGGGATGTCAGTGAAGGGTCACTGCTGAGGAGACCTTAGTGAGGGGACGTTGGGGAGGGATGTAAATGAGAGGTTACTGAAGAGGTGTTAGTGAGGGGACGTTGCTGAGGGGACATTGGGTGGGGTCATTCACGAGGGGTGCTGGTGAGTGGACACTGGTAAGGGGATGTCAGCATATGTTCGGCATGTTAGGGTTGCGTGTTAGGGCGTGTTGGTGAGGGAACTTGGTGAGGAGATGTTAACAGGATATTAGAGGGCATGTGTCGCTCCGAGAGTCAGGAGGAGAGTGACTGGTATGGGCCCCTCATCAAGACTGTGAGGGTCTAGATCATTCTAGTCCAGATCTGTTCTTCCTCCAGAGTGGAATTGATAGGACATTCACTCAGGCCGAGAGACCTCTTCAAACACCTTGTTGCAGAGGTCACAGAGTGTGGGTGTTGTTTCTGGGTAAGGGGACCTATGGCCTTGGGCACATTAAAAACTTTTTTTAAATGTTTATTTTTGAGAGAGAGAACAGAGAGTGAGCAGCGAAGTGGCAGAGAGAGACACACAGAATCCACAGCAGGCTCCGAGCTCTGAGGTGTCAGCACAGAGCCCAACGTGGGGCTTGAACCCACGAACAGCGAGATCATGACCTGATGATGAACTCGGCGCTTAACTGACTGAGCCCCCCAGGCTCCCCGACTTGTGCACATTTTTGAGGCCTGGAGAGTCCACTGAGCTCCCACAGGGAGCTGGGACCCCACTTTTTGGGCACTGCATGCTGGCGATACCTCGTGGTTGGTACCGCTCACTGTCCTGGGTGGGTGCTAGCCACTCTGCCGTGTGCCTTGGTTTTAGACTTCTGGCCTCCAGGTTGTGGGCCAGTTTCTGTTGTTTAAGCCACTGTTTGTGGTGTTCTGTTGAGGCAGCCCCAGCACACACCGAACGGGAAGGGCAGGGCGTGCAGCTGCGGGGCCGGTGGTTTGGTGCAGGACTCCCGTACAGAACTTTAAACACGGTGAGTTTAAAAGACCAGGGAGTCTCAACAAAGAGTCACTTAGAATCTATCTACCCAAAACATGGCCTCATGCAAACCAACAAACTTTTTTTTTTTTTTTTTTTTTTTTTTTTTGTGAGAAAGAGACAGAGAGAGGGAGCAGGGGAGGGGCAGAGAGGCAGGGAGAGAGAATCCCAAGCCGACCCCGCACCCACAGCTCTGAGTTCACGACTCAGGGCTCGAACTCAACCCATGAGATCAAGAGTCAGATGCTTAACCGACTGAGCCACCCAGGTGCCCCACAACAAACGTTTTTAAAGCATTTTGGCTTGGTTTGGGGATAGAGGGGGACTTCACCGAGCCAGCGGCATCCTTTTCAGCTCAATGCCAGCTAGACAGGTGCAGGTCCCACGGTCGAAGCTGTCGGGTCTGTACACTGCGGCGGAGCAGACAGTCAGCGCCTGGGGAGCACCTGCCCCAGGAGAGGAGGCCAGCTGGGGCACCAGATCAGTCCTGGCAGCAGGTGAACCCTCTGAATGTCTCCATGACCACCGCAGGGGTCCGTGGCAGGCGCAGACATGAGGCGGAGAGCAGGAGGCAGTTCAAAGCCTTTATTGTGCGGGGCTGAGCGCATGCCGGGAGGTGCAGGGCTCAGTGTGGGACGGGTGACCTCCAAAGGCCAGGCGGGCGCTTTGGAGCAAGCCCAGTGGAGCAGGTGGGCCCCACAGAGAGCGTTTGGGGAGCACGGGAGGGGCTGGGCGGGGCAGTGAGAGCCTGCCCATGACGATCTGGGGCGCTGGCCTCCAGGATGCACGGGCGAAGCCTCTGGGGTCCAGGGAGGGCGTGGAGGGCAGGGTGCGGGCAGATGGGCAGGAGGGGTGTAGGGCTGCGGGACCCTCTGGAGGAGCTGCGCGTGCGTGAGGGTCCTCCTTTCCTGACCTCACACCCACACCTAGAG
This sequence comes from Cryptoprocta ferox, assembly GCA_028646485.1. Lineage (NCBI taxonomy): Eukaryota > Metazoa > Chordata > Mammalia > Carnivora > Eupleridae > Cryptoprocta > Cryptoprocta ferox. The sequence goes on from CM053573.1 coordinate 638,867, forward strand.
GGATCGAGTCCACAGCATGCGGGGCCTCTGGGTGGGGTCTGAGTAGCACCACGGATGGGAGGACGGTGCCTGCGGGGTCGGGGGGGGCGCCAGGCTGAGGGCGCGGGGCTCGGGGCCAGGGGCGCAGGGTGGGGGGCGCGGGGCCGGGGGGCGGGGGCCGCTAGCAGATCCAGCGGATGAACCTGTCGAAGAAGCCGGGCTGCGCCAGGCTGTCGTAGTCCTTCTCACGGAAGACGGCGGCCCCGTCGCCCAGGCTGATCTTGGACAGCACGTCCGCGTCCACGTCGCCGCCCACGGCCACCACGGTGGGCACCACGTTCTGCTTGCGCATGGAGTGCACCGCCTCCTCCAGGCTGTCGTTGCCCGTGACGCCGTCGGTGAGGAACACGAAGGCCAGCTCGGCGTGGCGGCGCGCTCCCGGGCGCGCGCCGCGCACCACGTGGTTGATGGCGTGCACGATGCCCGCGCCCACGTGCGAGAAGGAGTTGAGGTAGCGCGCGCCCTCCAGCGCCTCGTGGATGACCGTCAGGTTGGAGGTGAGCGGGAAGGCCACCTGCTGCTCGCCCGGGCCCCCGAACTGCAGCAGGGCCACGCGCGCATTGAGCGGGTCGTCGTCCCTGCGCGCCAGCGTCAGCCGCCGGGACACCTCCTCCACGAAGCGCCGCGCCTTGTGGAAGTTCTGCTCGCCCAGCCGCTCGGAACCGTCCAGCAGGAAGACGATGTCCACAGGCCGCTGTGTGCACTGGGCCACGTACAGCTCTGGGGGCAAAACGGGGTGGTGGGTGGGCGACCCGGGGGAGGCCCCCCGCCGGCCGACTACCTGTCCTGGCCGCCGCAGGCCCTGGCGCAGCCCCGCACCCCCGCACCCCCGCAGCCCGCCCTGGCCGTGCCCTGCGCTCATCTCTTTATGTACACCGCCCCCTACTGGAGCCAGTAAGAACCACTGGGGTGTGGGGTGGCATCCAAAGTCACCCATCACCGGGAACCCCCACCATGGTGTCCCTCAGGGGAGGGGTGGGGGGAGTCCGGCCCCATCTCCTTGGAACCTGTCACCACCTTCGCTGGTTTTGCTTCACCAGCAAACCTGAGGGCTGAGAGGCTTACTTCCACCCTCTAAGCACCATCTCTGGCCTCCTCCAGGCCCTCCGGGGGCAGGAAGGGGACCCCCGAAATGGCCAGTCCCCCGTGAGGGTGGGAGAGAGGGTCAGGGAGGCTGCTTTCGAATTTGTAATCGCGTAAAAAGGTCTCATAACGACCTCCAGCCCTGAAGACCTCCAGGTTGCAAGGACGCACCTCTGGCTGTGACCCCCGTAGTCCCTGTGGTCCCAGAGCTGCCGATGCTGGCTGGGCCACACCTCGCCCAGCTTTGGGAGCAAGGGCGAGAGGAGCCGGTGTCCTCTCTGACTAGACATCTGTCCGGTAGGCAGTAGACACGGGGGTGGCCAGACCCCCGCAGCAGCCCAGGGGACTCCCTGTGACCTCAGGAGGGCCTTGCTGGCGCCTGGGTGGTCACCAGCCCCGGGCACGCCAGACAGCATGGGGGTGAGGCCACACCTCTGCGGGATGTGGACCCCACAGCACGGCCTGCAAACCCACTCATGTACACGGGGCGTGGTCTACCCTCCACAGACACGCGGCCAGGCCCCCCTGCCGTGGCATTCCTGGAGACTTCAACCCAAGCCACAGTCAGGGCTGGGTGGCCCGTCCTGCTCGAATTCAACTCCTCAGCCCTATGGGCCCCCCTCTGGGACGTGGGTCCAGGTTCCCTGACCCCAGGGGCCAGGAGCATGGGGATCCCATCAAGGAGGTTCTGACTCCTGGCACCAACGCCCAGGACCCAGGCTTGGGGCGGCTGCTGCAGTCTGACCCCAGCCAGTGGCCTGTCGCCCCAGCACAGCACTTGACCACAGCAATGCGTTCACGTTCTTTTTCAGCTTTTATAGAATGTTTAAGATGTGGTCACAACATCTGAAGGACGCTCCCTGGGTGTGTCACCACGCTGTGTGGACGCCAGGCTACCAGCAGATGGAGCAACGGTTGCAGGATTTTTTTTTTTTTTTAAAAAGGAGCTTCAATTAATGACGTAGCTTATTTGGGGGCAGCGCAGATGAAAAGCAGCTTCTGCTTTAAATCCACGTAGCTGGGACTTGCTGAAAATGTCTAGCAAGTAGTCTGGGTCCGTGCGCTCCCCAGTCACTGGCAGCAGAGACACACGTGGGGGGAGGCTGCTCTGGGGGGCAGGTTTCCTCAAGGCATCAGCCAGGGAGGTTGACAAAAATGCACAGGGGTGACCGCAGGCAGAAGCTGGAGGGGAAGCTAGGAGTTCTGGGCGGATTTACGAGGCTCTGCTCTTGTGTCTCAATTTTTGGCTAAATAATGGCTCCCCCAAAGATGCCCACATCCTAATCCAGGAGCCTGTGAATATGACCTTATATGGGCCCCCCAAAACCGCAGACGGAATTACATTATGACCTCGAAACTATTCTGGTTTCTCTAGTGGACCCTAAGTGCCACCACAAACCCCTTGTAAGAGGGAGGCGGGGCGGTCAGGCTACAAAAGGGGACCGGCTCTGTGACAATGGAGGCAGACAGGAGCTGGAGGAGGCAGGAAGGATCCTCCCTGGGGCCCCCGGAGGGAACGTGGTTCTGCCACAGTGGGGTCTTGGATTTTCGGCCTCCAGGCTGAGCGAGAATAGATTTCTGCTGTTCTAAGCAGCCGCGGGGAGCTAACGCAGCTGGCGGGGCAGCCCCTGCGGCTTCAGCAGAGGGCCAGTGCGGTCTCGGGGTCCCCCACAATGTCCCTGTGCACCAGCTTAAACGTGTCAATGAACAGTTCCATCCAGTCCTGCCGCTCGTTTCCTGTGGCGAACTTGGCTCGCTCGGCGGTGTAGACCAGCACGGCCACCAGCTTGGAGTAGGCGGCCGGGTCCTGTGTGAACTCCGTGGCGTTTAGCAACTGTTGGATCAGGGGGATGGTCCTGGGGAAGGAGGTATCCGGGCCCTCTTCCGTGCGGAGGAAGGTGACCGGGGGCTCGCCGCCAGGCCGCGGTCCATCTGCAGGGGCACCCAGAGAAGGCTTTAAGGGACTAAGTTGGCGCGGGTGCGCCTCCAGCCGCCCTCCTGGGCCGGGCGCACGGCGAGAGCCGGGGTGCTTCTCTCCTCCAGGATGACTTAGGGCCCAAGCGAGGAATGGTGTTAGGCTCGGCAAGGGGGTGGGATGGGGAGGCGGGGGCTGCAGCACCCCCATTGTCAGCACGCGGTGCCGCAGCTCTCGGGGATTTGGGGAGCCCGCAGAGAGCGAGTTGCCGGGGAGACGGAGAGGAAGCACCTTCGGGGTCATGATAGACCCGGAGACCCACGAGACTCTGGCACACGAGGTGGCACTGAGACTTGACCAGTCTCGGGTTAGCTTCCAGCGGCTCGAGGCTGTGCCCCTGGAGGACCCCAGCCCCACTTACGACACCTGACTGAGAAAAACCAATGCGGCCAGGAGAGTTTAGTCTGTTCCAGCTCCTACCCGGTGATCGGCAGGTGGGCCCCGGACCCCCTCTCAGAGCAGTTACCAGAAGGCCTGCAGTGATAAGTCCTTCTTCCTGTTTTGAGGCGCCCATCTTGCACTGCCTAGAACTGCCCCTCGTGGACCCGGGGGTGGCTCCGACACAGCCTCTCGGGGCGTCAGGGCCTAACCTCGTGGGCGCCCTGCTCAAGTTGCACCACCGCCTCCTGTCCTAATGTTCCAGGAGTTTCTGTCTCCTCTGGGTAGGTGCCAGGTAGCAAACCCAGGGGGCCCGGTGTCATGGACCCCACTCCCCTGGCACACACACTGTCCCAGTGCCCTCACCCCTGCAGCTGCCGCCCAGAGCAAGCCCGGTCTGCACCCCACCTGGGTGCATAGTTCTGACCCAATCAAGGAAGCTGCTCCCTGGCCTGGTCCAAGCATATGGTGGCTAAGGCCTCTGGGTGGATGGAGCCATTTGGCCCAGAAGGTCAGGGTCATCCGCAGCCAGTAGCATCCGCCTAACATCCTGTCTGCAGCCTGGAAATGCTGAGAGGCACACCCAGCCCCAGGGTGCCAGGGGGTGGTTTGTCCTATAGCTACGTCTGCTTTCTTTCTGGTCACGATGTCTAATATACTTGGAAATTTTGGTCACTTTAAAGGATGAGCTTATGAGTTTAGCAGAAAAGGTAGTTAGAAGAAGGTGGAGAAGGGTCCCCGGGGGGGTCACCCCCTTTTACTGCAGGGTCCTGGAGGCTCAGGGGAAGCAAGGTCAGCATCCCAGGGGCCAGTGTTACTCTAACAGCAAAACCAGAGACCTCACAAGAAAGGAGACTGCAGCCTGATACCTCTCGTGAACGCAGATGCAAAAGTCCCCAAAGAAATATAGCAAATCAAATCGCACAGTATATAAAACAACGCGTGCACCACGACCGATGGGATTTACCCCAGGTCTGCAAGTTGGGCTCGCCGCCTGAAAATCAACGTTCTCCAGCACATCAACACGCTGAGGAAGGTGAGTCCCACGATCCTACCCAAAGATGCAGAAAAAGCACGTGCCAAAGCCTCACACTCGTTCATGATGAAGTCCTCGGTGACAAGGAACAGGGACCCTCTCAGCTTGACAAGGAGCCTCTACAAAGAACCTCAGCCAACTTCATTCTCAGTGTTGAGAAGCTTGAAGCTTCCCCGCCACGGCCAGGTGAGGCTCTGGGTTCCGGCCCTCGGGGGGCCAGCCTGGCGGTGGGACCCACCCCAGGACGGCTGGGGTGCCGTGCAGGGCGGGGCAGGGGCACGGCTGGGGGATGGTCGTCAGCTCCGTGTGGCCTCCGGCAGAGACCGGTCTCAGGTGTGGGTACTTCCTCCCGCCATCGCCAGCTGACTCTGGGGACCCCAGGCTCAGGCAGCGTCCAGAGTGATCCCAGAGCTCACACACAGCCATGGCCAGAGGTACAACCGTGATGACCACTTTCTGGGATGTTCTCTGTCAGGGAAGTGTGGGGACTCCTGACCCCAACCCAAGGCAGTTCTAGGGAAGTTCTAGGCTGCCTCTGCGCCTTCAGACCTGCCCCGAGGGGGTACATGCAAGCCCAGAAATGCTGACTTCGCATGGTAGACGGGGACGTGGACGCAGGCCCCGAGTTTCCTAGCTGTGTCCTCCATTGGACCTGGCAACATGGCCCCGAGTGCCCCCCATGGTGGCCCCCAGCTCCCCGAGCCGGCTCCTGGGAGGATACGGGGCTGGTGCCCATGGCCCGGCCAGAGGCCCCGGTGCTGGTTCCAGTACCCAGGCTGGCGGGGAGGTCTCCGCCGCACCCAGGGCGCCTCTGAGAGCCCCCTGGCCTCAGTCACTGGGCAGGAGAGCCTTGGGGGTGGCATCCAGATGCCAGCGGAGTGCAGACGATGCCGTCCCACCCCTTCCACAGTACCTGGGGACAGCCTCTCTGTGTGCCCAGCACTCCATCCTCAAACGCGGTGCAACCCTGTCAGGCCAGGGGCACGGGCCCGGACACCAGCTCCCAGAGGCAGCGGCTCGGGCTGGGGGCGGGAACAAGAGCGTTCACCTCCCAGACGGCTGTAAATCAGCCACTTTGTGGACTGTGAGATGCTCTGGGGTGTCTGCCCCTCCCGGAGGATGGGGACCACAAGGTGACGAGGCTGTGAGTCCGCTCTGGAGACCAGCAGCCTGCCAGCCAAGTGCAGGTCTGGACGGAGCACCCTTCCCAACGTGTGATAAGTGGCGGGGGGGGGGGTGACCAAAGGGCTCCACATGCCAACCCTCACCCCCAGTCCCTCCTCAGACGTGCCGGGGTCCTGGGGCCGCGAAGGCGCTGTTGCGGGCTGAGACGCCAACCTGCAGGTTTCTTGCCCGCAGCGGCCCCTCCTCCCCAGCACTGGGCCGCTTGCTAGTCTAGGCGGGGGGCTTGGCAGCGCCCCAAGTTACCTGTTTGGCAGGGAAGGTCCGGGCACACGATCTGAGGGTCTAGGTGCAAGGAAAGGGACCGAGGGTCCCGGTCAGTCTCCACTGGTGCGGCGGGGGCTGGGCTCCCCCAGCTGCCCGTGGATGCCCAGCCCCCTCCGGCCTGCCGCGCCCCCCCACCCGCTGGGCAGGCCCAGGGAAGCCCACGGTCCGGCCGCCGCTCACCCGGGCACAGGACGTCCTCCATGTCGTCGATGAACTTCTCGGCCACCAGGTCTGAGAAGAGGCTCATGTTCCGCACGTGCTGCGGCTTGTCACAGGCGATGGAGTAGAGGTTCTCACTCTCATGCCTCTCGTGGAACATGTCGCCGATGCCGATGGCCGTCACCGTGACGTCATGGTTGCACAGCGCCCGCAGGTTGAGGTCGTCGTCCCGGGGGTCATGGCGGCCGTCCGTGATGACCACGGCGAACACGCGGGTCTTCTGGCGCCGGCTCTCCTTGATGAGCTTGTTGTAGGCGAACTTGAGGGCCGAGGGCGTCCAGGTGCCCCCTGCGATCCACTCCAGGTTCTTGACGGCCTCCTTGAATTTGGACAGCGAGTCGATGCGCTCGTCGTCCAGCTGGATGGCTTCGAAGGTGCCCTCGTGGCTGTACTGCACCACGCCCACGCGCGTTCCTGTGGCGGCCAGACGGGGCGTGAAGGAGCTGGCCCGCCGGCACTGCCCCGCACGGCTCACCACCCTCCGGTGGGGACCCTGGGGACCCTGGGCAGAGCTGAGACCCCTTCCTTGAATTTCTGTCTGTCCACTGACTCTCATGACCGCACCTCGGGGCGTCCTGCCTGCCTGGCCCCCTTGCCCGTGAGCGGGACCTCCCGACTCCCCACCCGCCCCACCATGGGTGCAGCTGACCGGTCTCCGACTTGGGGTCCTTGGCAATGGCCCCCAGCCTGTTGACCACGTTGATGACAAAGTTCTTCTCCAGGGTGAAGTTGGTGTAGCCAATGCTCTCGGAGCTGTCGATGACGAACACCACGTCCAGGGCCCCACACCGCTTCTCGCAGTCTGGGGGCCAGGTGCAGGGTCAGTGGGAGGGGCAGGTGGCTGTGTGCGATGACCCCAGGCCCTGGGGGACACGCCCAGGGTGCACAGCCAGGTGCACAGTGGACACAGTGAGCCTGAGGGGGAGGGCGTGACCCAGACAGATGACCCTGACCCCTGGACGAGGGCCCCCCAAGGACACAAGTGTCCTAGTTCCTCCGCCACGTGGGGGCCAAGACTCACCGCAACACCCGCACGTCTCCCTCACGTAGGTCATGACGTCACACTCCTGCAACACAGGGGGGTCAGCCCCGGCCAGAGAAAGCAAGCTCTTGCTGACCTCAGCCTCTGACCTCATCCCCGCTGCCCCTGCTTCCCATTTTAGGAGGAGGACACCATTCCGTCTCCACCTGACACTCACCGTGAGGCCGGGGTCTCCAGGGGGGCCGGGCTCTCCCTGGAGGAGGAAGGACGACAGTGAGGGGTGGCCCCTGTCTCGGCTGAGGCTGGGCAGCCCCCCACACCCCATGCACCGACCCCACGGGTCCACCACCGGCACAGCCCTGAGGCTCGGGGTGCGTGCTGGCTGGGCTGGCCCAGGGCTGTGGCCTGAGCGCTGGAGGGACCAGCAGCTGACCTACCTCGGGTCCTGGGGCCCCTCTCGGCCCCCGCAGGCCGGGCTCCCCTGGGGGACCGGGATCTGCCTGAGAAGGGAGAAGAGCAGGTGGGTGGCAGCCTTGACCCTTGGCGGGCCTACAGCTCCCTGCACTCTCAGCCCCTGCAGCCCCCCTATATGCCCTGCATCCCCTGAAGCCCCCCTATACCCCTTGTACCCCCTGAAGCCCCCTTGAATCCCCCTGCACTCTCAGCCCCAGCAGCTCCCCTATACCCTCTGCATCCCCCGTACCCCTCTGCATACTCGTGCACCCCCCTGCACCTCTCTGCACCCTATGCACGCCCCTGCACCCCTCTGCACACTCGTGCACCCCCTGCATGCCTCTGTACCCTTGTGCACCCCCCTGCACCCCTCTGCACCCTCGTGCACCCCCTGCACCCCTCTGCACACTCGTGCACTCTCTTGCACCCCTCTGCACATTCGTGCACCCCCTATACCTCTCTGCACCCTCGTGCACCCCTCTGCACACTCGTGCACCCCCTGCATGCCTCTGTACCCCCCTGCACCCCTCCGC
>CM053573.1:647113-739926 GCA_028646485.1 Cryptoprocta ferox
CTGCACCTCTCTGCACCCTATGCACCCCCCTGCACCCCTCTGCGCACTTGTGCACCCCTGCACCCCTCTGCACACTCGTGGACCCTCCTGCATGCCTCTGTACCCTTGTGCACCCCCCTGCACCCCTCTGCACCCCCCCTGCACCCTCATGCACCCCCTGCACCCCTCTGCACCCTCAAGCACTCCCCCTGCACCCCTGCACCTCCCTGCATCTGTGGCCCTGGGTACTTACAGGCTCACCCTTTTCGCCCTTCCTCCCAGGCTCTCCTTTGGCACCAAAGTCGCCTCTGCCCCCCTGAGACACGGAACACTGGTCAGCCAGGGGTGGGGAGCTGGCACTGCCCCCACCCCCAGCCAAGACCTCCAGGGCATCTGCGGGGGCACGGCCTGCTTTTGTCAGGAAGAGCTGGTGCCTGGCAGTCGGGTTTGTTACTTGGCCATGACACACAGCATTTCAGGAGAGATGCGGTTTCCGGTCTGACAGAGACTAGCGCGTGGCGCTACCACCAAGCAGAGTAAGCTCTTTGGTGGCCGAGTGTGAGGTGAGGGGCATTTGGGCCTCCCCACGGTGGGTCCGGGGCGGGCCTCTGTACGTACCTCAGGGCCACGAGGACCAGGCTCGCCTTTCTCTCCCTGGGAAGCAAGCACAGGTCACGGTCACTCAGCACGGAGCCCGAAGGGCTGTCCCTGGGGCGGGCAGCTGGCTCTCCTGGGGACCCACAGAAGTTTGGAAGCCGCCCCTCTCCCACCTTATGGTCTCAGGTGTCACACCCTGTATAAAGCCGTGGTGCTGCATGTGAATGCCACACCAGCTGCACTGTGTCTGGGATGATTCCTGGGGGCCTCTGCACCTGCCAGGTGACCCCCTGCCCGCTCCCTTCCCCTTGTCCCCCAGGAGGGAGGCCCTCGCAGGAACTAGTGGGTCCTCCAACCTATGCCAGGACTTACGGGTGTTCCTCGGGGTCCTGGGTAGCTGAATCCAGGCCTGCCGGGGTCTCCCTGCAGGACGGGGAGGCCGGTCAGGGAGGGTCAGGTGGGAAAGGAAGAGACCGGGCTGGCAGGGACCGAGGACGGGGGGCGGAGGGGGCCACCCGCCTGGGGAAGGACGTGCTACCCCCAAGGGTGAGAGCAGGAGGGGCTGCCCGGCTCCCTCCGTCCCCCATGCCAAGGGGGTGGGCCTGGTGCGCGCCCAGCAGCCTCACTCTAGGGCTGAGGCTGGCCCTGCCTAGCGGGGTATGGGGGGGGATACCTTGGGACCAGGCTGTCCCGACTCTCCACGGGGACCAGCGTCACCGGGGTCTCCCCGAGATCCCTGAGGGCAGAGAGAAAGTGGAGTCAGCACAGTGGGGACTGACCACCTCCAGCAACACTGCCCTTGCCCCTGCTGCCCTGTGGGGACTGGGTGCCCTGAGGTTACTGCCCAGCTCCTCTTCCTCCATGTGCTGCATCCTGGCCCCTGGGCCCCACACCGTCTCCCCCTTGCTGCCTCCCACCTGATAAAGCTGGACTCCTCAGGGCAGGGTGTCCATGTGAGGCACATAGCGGCCCTTGTCCCCTCACTGTGCTGCTGCCTGAGTGGGTCACAGTGTCCTGACTGGGGACAGTGTCCTGAGAACAGGAGGACCCAAGTGGCATTACAGGGTGGGGGCCCCAGAACTGCAGGGCCCTCCCAGGTGTCCTGCTACTGACCTTCTTCCCGGGCTCTCCGAGAGCCCCCTGAGGGCCTCTGGGTCCAGGCAAGCCTCGGTCTCCCTGAAAAGAAATCGGATGAGGATACCTCAGAGACCCCACTGTCGATCCCTGCAGGTCAGGCAGGGATGGGGGTTCCTCCTGCTCTCCAAGAGGCCCTGGGCAGGGGAGGGACGGGGGTCCCGAGTCCCCCTTCCAGCCGGGGAGCTGGGTGCCTGCCCCAGGGGGATGAGCGGCCTCACTTACCTTGGCTCCTTTGTTGCCAACCTCTCCAGCCAGACCCCGGGGCCCCTCGGGGCCAGGGTCTCCCTGTTGGAAGAGAGGCCCAGTGAGCCTAGGGCATGTGGAGGGGCGGGGAGAGGAGGAGAGATGCCAGATTATGGCAGGTGACGCTGGAAAGGCAGCCCTGCTCATGCAGGTCTCTGCTCCAGGGTAGGGACTACGACTCCTTTCCCAGAGGAGGAAGCCCCCCCTTCAAGCCCTTGACCCAGGTGTCGTGGGGAATAGTTGGCACTTGGATTTTGCCACAAAGACAAAGACATCCTGAGTTAACTACGGGACTGTGTGTGTCTGCAACCGAAAGCTGCGGGGTGGAGCAGTGTGAAGCCTGGACAGCTGTGCATGACACTCGTGAAATTGGCTTTACCCTCCCCACACTCCTCAGCAGGATGTTTGGGTGGGGATCACCTGTCTCCTGCTTTCTGAGAACCTGTAGGGGGTGCCTCTGCCCCCACCGATGGCCAGGTCCCAGGGGTCATGTTTGTTTTCCTGGGTGGACTGTGTGGGGAGATGTTGGTTTGTCCATTGTCCCATGGCCCCACTGACACCATGGTGAGATGCTGGTGCAGGCTCAGCCAACAGCTGCCCCTCTCAGACACTCACCTTCTCACCCTTGGGGCCGTCACCGCCTGGGCTGCCCTTGGCTCCTGGGTCCCCCCTGCGGCCCTGCAGAGAACAGGAGAGGCCTTGGTGGTGGGGCCACGTGGTGGTGGGGCCCCCATGCTGTGCTCTCCTCACTAGGACATGGGCTTTGGGGGAGGGGCCTTGGTCCTCTGCAGCCAAGGACTTAGGAAACAGGGGGCCCGATCAGCTTGAAAGACCTAGTCAATTAGGAGTTCAGTTGACATGACCGGGGCCCAGCTTGGACCAGCCATCAGCACGGTCACCCTGTTCACTTCTGGGCGAGGCCAGTGCTCAGGATGTGTCCCCTCTGAGAGCCAGCCCGGGACCAGGTCCCATTCGACCTGCAGTAGACACGAGGGGACAGCCGGGTGGGGTCACTGTGAGGGACCCACGGAGTGCATGCCTGCCTGTAGGTTCAGCCCTCGGAGCGCCCTGCTGGGAGGGCACCGTGTGGACACAAGACCGGTTCCGAGGTGGAGGCGCAGAGGAGCCTGGACAGCAGGGGTCCTGCCCTGCCCCAAGTGCAGCCCGTGGGTGGACTGTTGCACTGGGGGGCAAGGGACGCACCAGGAGGATGCAGGGCGCATGGGGTGCTCCTGCAGGCAGGGCTGGGCCCAGAGGGGACAGCCCACCCTGGCCGGCCGCCACTGACCTCTGGGCCCCAAGGGCCGGTGGGGGAGGAGCATGAACTCACGGGCTCGCCTTTGGGTCCTCGGGGTCCAGGTCCGCCCTTGGCTCCTTTCACACCAGGACTTCCAGGGGACCCGTTGTTGCCTTGATATCCCTGCGGGGAGGAGACACGTCAGCCGTGGCAGGGAAGAGCCCTGAGGAGCGTCCTCACGCCAGAGCCCCGCCGCCGACGGGTGGGCGTGGGGGCCCCGGTCACCCGGCAGCATGTGCAGAGCACAGGGCTTGGCTGCGCTCCCAGCTCTGTGCCGGCGGCAGGCTGGTGCCTGGCTGGGGCCGAGGCCGGGGGGGGGGGCGGGACCCGCTGGGGGCACTTGCCTTGCTGCCTTTGGCCCCGCTCTCTCCTGGGGGTCCTCTGCGTCCTGGGCGACCAGCATCTCCCTGGAAAAGTTTGGAGAAGTCGGTTTCCCATCCCTCGGATGTTGGCGACAGGGCAGGACCTTGCTCTCGAGGGGTGGGCCCTGCACGGCTGTGCCAGTGAGTTCACCCGACGCGGGCCCGGGGAAGGGCTGTCCTTCCTGCTCCTCCAGCGGCCGGCCGGGGCAGCCAGGAGGGTGGAGACAGTACACCCACGGGCGCTGAGAGGTCTGGGAGGGGACTGGGCTTGTTGCTGTGGCCATCGGGGCACCGCAGAGCTGAGCCAGGACACACGGTCCTGAGCTGGCCATGGACTGCTACCGTTTCGGGCAGGGCACTCCATGACCCGTGTGAGAGCAGCCCCAGGGTGTGGGTACCCTCTGACCCCCACCTTGGGTGTGGGTACCACATGACCTCCAGGATGTGTACACCCCGTGACCCTTCTGAGTGTGAGCATCCCACACCCCCTGGGCATGGGCACCCCATGACCCCTCAGGCAGGACACTCCCAGGCCTCCTGCCCGACAGCGGGTTTGCAGGGACAGACCCTCCCTGCTGAGTCTCTTGGCCGGGCCGCCTTCCCCAGGGCCCAGGTGCTGCAGGTGGGGAGAGGGCCACTGGGTCTGTCCTGGAGGGCCCACCGCCTTGGCCAGGCAGCCTACCTTGGTGCCCTGGTCCCCTTGCTCCCCAGGGCTGCCGGCATCCCCTGTGTATCCATCGGGGCCCTGCAAGACAGGATGACAGGGCTGTCCTGGATCCTGCCCAGAGCTGTGCAGGCGTCTCCCTGTGAGCTTGGGCAGGCTGGGGGCAGGTGGCAAACACCGCATCGTCAGGACTGAGTGCTCTGCCTGCATCTTCGCTGCCGGAACCACCGTCAGGAGAAGTAGCCGCCCTTGAGCTCACCCAGAAGTCCCTGAGGTTATTCTCTGCTGTGTGACCACAAGCCCAGCTGAACCCTGGGTCGGGGTCAGGCACAGGCAGGAGAGGGGCCGAAGGAAGGGCCTAAGCTTCCTTGCTGCAGCTCGAGGGGCTGGCCACCGCCCGGCCTGCCCCTGCTGGGCACCCAGGGCCAGGGGTTTAACCCCAGGGGGAACACAAGCTGGGCTTACCCGACTCCCGGGATCTCCTTTGCAGCCCGGAGGCCCGATGCGCCCCAGCTTGCCCTGGAGGAGAAGAGGGGAGCAGAGGGTGAGGGTGCATCAGCGACGTGTGCCAAGAATGGGTGTTCGAACAGGTGCAGTCCACGCCACTTCCACACCCGGCAGGCACACAGCTGTGTTTCAGCGGCTCTACTGCTCTGGAGCATCTCCGTGGGGTGGTGGCGGGTCCCCAGGACATGGCCAGAACAGAGGGTCCGAGTGTCCTCTGCCCGGTGCCCACACATGTGCATGTGTGCGGCCTGCCAGGTGGGCCAGATCTGGAGCACAGGCTGGGTCCTCAGGAACACACGTCCGTTGGCTCTTTTGGTGTTCTTATCTGTCCTGTGTCCCCTACAGAGGTGCCACTGGGACCCGTCCAGCCACAGGCTGTGGGCAGTGGCCAGTGGGGCCCAGAGGCCTGTTTCTAGTCAGGAACCTGAGAGTCTCCGGGAGGCTCCGCTCACCCCTATGGTCAGAAAAGCCCAAATGCACCTGCACTGCCACCCAGCCCAGGGAGGGAGCCCGAGACGCACTCTACCTTCTGTCCATCCGTCCCGTTCTTGCCAGCCAGGCCAGGGGCCCCCTGGAGGGAGAGGTGCAACCGTCAACCCTCGGAGCAGCAGGAAGGTGGGGCACCCTGCCCGCCCGGCCCGCACAGCCCGCTTACCTTCCGCCCGTCAGCTCCAAATTCACCCTGTGCAGGAGGAAAGTGAGGCAGGTTAGCTCGGTGCCCCCAGCATCACAGACACCACTGTCTCAGGGGCCCAGGTCTGCCTCGGACCAAAGAGGCCAGAAGGGCCCCAGAGAGGGCCACTCGCACCATGATGACAGTTCCCGTGCCCTGATCGGGGCCCCATGCTTGAGGACGGATGCTGCTGGGGGCCGGGGCCATGCCAGAATCTCACCTTCTCTCCTTTGAAACCAGGAACACCCTGAGGTCGGAAGGAAAGAAGGGCAGCGTTACTGCGGGGTGTGAAATGCACCCGTGGGCTTGGGGAGGGGATGTAAGATGCACCCTTGGGCTGGGGGGGTGTGAGCTGCACCTCCAGGCTGGGGGGGGTGTGAGCTGCACCCCCAGGCTCGGGGGGTGTGTGTGAGCTGCACCTGCGGGCTTGTGGGGGGGTGTGAGCTGCACCCCCAGGCTCGGGGGTGTGTGTGTGAGCTGCACCTGCGGGCTTGTGGGGGGGTGTGAGCTGCACCTGCAGGCTCGGGGGGGGGGTGTGAGCTGCCCCCGTGGGCTGGGGGTGTGTGAGCTACACCCATGGGCTCAGGGGGTGTGAGCTGCACCCGTGGGCTCAGGGGAGGGTGTGAGGGGCACCCGTGGGCTCTGGGGGTGTGTGTGAGCTGTATCCTCGGGCTCAGGGGGGTGTGAGGTGCACCCATGGGATCGGGGCGGGGGTGTGAAATGCACCCGCGGGCTCAAGGGAATAGCGGCTGGGCATCAGCCTCGGGCCAGGTGCTTGATTCGGGGACTACTTCCAAAATATTGAGATGCTTCGCCTCTTGTGTTGAGGGTGGAGGGGGTGGCCGGCCCCACCTGGCCCAGGCTTGTCCCCACGTCCCACCGGCCATGGAGGGCAGCAACTTGCCTTGGGTCCCGGGAATCCAATGGGGCCTTCGATGCCTGGATCTCCCTATGGAAGAAGAACAGAGGCCATGGCTATAACCCCAGTCTTAGAGAGGTGGGGCCGCCGGGGAAGGGGTGGGGAGGACACTCACCTGTCGTCCCTTCTGCCCAGGCTCTCCTGGTTCGCCCATGTTGCCCTTGGCACCCTAAAAGCAGATGATGGAAAAAGGGGTAAACTAAGGCAGGAAGAGGCGAAGAGACTGCAGGAAGCAGACGGACAGAGGCTTCTGTACTGTTGTGTCCTGTTTTGGGGCTCCTCTGTGTCCCCTCAGATGCCAATGGCGGTCCCGGAGGCAACTTCCAGCGCCCCCCACCTGGGAGGACCACGGCGGCCACATCCATGCCTGGGCACCACCACCCAGGACGGGGGGCAGTGGGAGTGCTGGCGGACGTGCGTCTACACTTCTACTGATCTAAGCAGCTCCCTTAGGAAAGGAGAAAACGCGAGGCTATGTGGTGACAACTTCCCAATAATTGTTTCAGGGGGGCTCAGCCCCCCGGGGTCTCCCGCCCTCCTCTGCCTTTATCTGTAACCTATGACGTGAACTAGTGGTGTTCTGATACCCTGGCAGTGATGTTGTAAGAAAAATGGCAGCCGGTGTGTTCGACAGACGACGGAGTGGGTGCTTTGTGTGACTGAGCAGCCACGTTCCTACAGGAAGCTTTCGCTGACGTGCTGCTTTACCGGCTTAGAACTAAAGAAAGTGTTCCTACTTTTCTCAAAACGCCGTGTAAAAGGATGTAGATAAAAACCGAACTTTGGTTCTTCTAGGGTCAGAAGTGTTGAGGCCATTCGAGGTGCAGCTGGTCCTAAATTTGGAGCCAAAGAGGTCAGACCCCGCGGGCCGTCCAGGAGTCTTACCTTCTGTCCGCGGTAGCCCTTGGGGCCGGGGGGCCCGGGGATCTCCAGACAGCTCACCTTGTAGCACTGAAACAGGAAGCAAGCGGCGTCAAGTAGGGCCCAGGTGGGAGGCCGACTGGCCGGCACGGGGCTGGAGGCAGGAGGGGCCCCGGGAGGTGCCCGCGAGGCCCGAGCCCACACACGCTCCGGTCACGTTTGGGAAGACGGAGGCTGGGTCAGACAATGGCCGATCGTAGCCATGTGTCAAACCGCCGCGTCTGAGCAGCTGTTCTAGGAAAGGGTGTGTCTGCAGGTGCTTTGCCGAGCGCGAAGCACCCCTTCCCGCCTGTGAGCCGGCGCTGAGGACGCACAGGGGTGGGGGAGCGTCGGAGCGGAAGGTCCTGAGCTACGCAGCACACGGGCCCCCTGCCCCATCCTGCTGGCCTGGCTCCGGTGGACAGAGCCCGCCAGCTTGGAGGGCGACCCTGAGCCTCAACCCTGCTCCTAGTGGTGTGGGCCTGTGGTGACCCTCATGCCGACCCTGGGGATGAACAGCCTGGTTTCGGATGGGAGCCCTTCATGCAGACTTAGGAGTCTCAGGCCCAACGTGGAGCAGAGGGGCCTTGCCGCCTGGCCTCTGCTTGTCTCTCCTAGATGCCGGGGGCACCAGGGGGCTGGTGCGGGGGTAGCCTCTCCTGGGTTGACCCTTAGAGGCCCAGCGGGCATCGGGCCAGGGCTGGCAGGAACGGAAAACGCCTCTCACCTCTCCATAGGCTTCATGTTTCTGCGGAAAAGACAGAGAAACCTTGCTTAGCGGAAGCTGCAGACGGGGCGGCAGCGCGTCTGGGTGGGAGCACAGGGCACGGGAGCAGGGGGACACCCTGCTCGGGCTTACCCTCTTCTGATGCCTCCCTCACAGAGGGGTAAGCCGAGGCCCGGGGCAGTGTACTGCCCACTGCCGTCCTGGGTAAGCGAGACCCAGGGCTCTGGCCCCCACCATCCCCTCCCGGTGCCCAGCGGGTGGGCGTGGCCCGGGAGCAGCTCACCATGACCTTGATGATGCGGTTGATGGCGTCCTGGTTGATCTCGGAGTCGGGCCGCATGGTGGTGTAGTTGTTACGGTAGAGCTCCAAGGGCGTGCTGGCGATGTCGCGAAGGCCCTGCTCGTTCAGCAGGTTCTGCTTGGGGGCCACGGCGAAGAGCCGGATGCCCTCCTCGCGGGCCCTCTCGGCCTGCATCTTGATGCCCCCGCACGGGCTGCCGGTGACGTGGCCGTCGGTGATGACCACCGCGAAGTGGACCGCGCCCTTGCTCCTGTGCCGCCGGATCTCCTGGGTCATGTTGGCCAGCGCGCAGTCGGTGAAGGTGCCCCGGCGGAAGGAGCTGATGCTCTGCAGGCTCCTGGTGAAGGAGGCCCGGTCGCTGTCGGGCGGGCTGAACACCTCCACCAGGTCGGAGAAGTGCAGGCCGCCGTAGCGCCAGCTCAGGGCCACCTGGTCCAGGTAGGACTCGTCCTGCAGCTGGCTGATGAACTGCTGCACGAACTGCTGCATGTGGTAGAGCAGGCTGTCGGTGGGCGACTGCATGGTGACGCTCTCCGACGTGTCCAGCACGAAGTACACGCTGATGGGGCAGTCGGTCTTCTCTGGGGGGCGGGGCACGTGTCACCGGCCGCCTGGCGGGAGGGAGCCCCCGCGCTGTGGGCGGCCCCGCTGCCCACCCCCGCTCCCGGCCCCCGCGGCCAGTACCTGGGCAGTGGTTTCTCTCAGAGGTGCCGGGGGCGATGGCCTCCTGCTGCTGGGCACGGAGGGCCCCCAGGAGCCCCCAGAACAGGAGGGCGGAGCAGGGGCCCCGGAGCATCTTGGCAGCACCCATGCACTCTGATGTCCTGCAACGGGGAGGAGCGGCCACTGCAGACGGCGCCCGCGGCTCGTGCCGCTGCACCCCTGCGGGCCCCTGGGGCCCTCCTTCCCAGACGGTGGGTGGGGCGGCATACCCAGCTGGGGGCCAGCACGTGGGCTCAGGGAGATGCCCTCTTCCCTCGCCCTACGTGGGGGCCGCACACATCGAGTGGACTGACAGACTGCAAGCTTTGGGCTTGATTCCGGGGGGATTCAAATGGTCCCGTCTCTGCCCTGCGGGGCTGGGTGCACCGGCAGACGGGTGCGTTAAGTGTCAGAGGCCGATGTTGGTGACAATGGAGCACGGTGCAGGGGACCTGGGGGTGGGCAGGGCTGGGGGGTCAGCTGGGGGGATGGGGAGGAGGGGCACCGGGGGAGGGGAGGAGAGGCCCAGGCTGGGGCGGGCTGGGCCTTCGCACTTGATGCCAGCCATCCAACTGACCCCATGCTGACAGGCCGGGGAGGAGGGGGAGCCTCGGGATGGGGAGTGGGGGCTGAGATGCAGACAGGCCTGGGGGGGCTGGCAGGTGGCGAGTGCCAGGGTCCTGCTTTGTTGAGGGGACAACGGTGCTGGGTGGGGGGTCCTTCCCCAGAGCGGCTCACTGTGTCCTGTTCCATCTCCACGGGAACCGAGTCTTCCCTGCTGGCTGGCTGCCTTGCAAGCACACAGATGGGGAGAGGACTGGGGTCTGGGGTGGGTGGCGGGGTGGGCTCTGGGGGCCGGGGCGGGTGAGGGCGGGGCTGGTTCGGGCAAGATTCGCACAACCCGGTTCACACAAACACCCCTCTGCCCTTTGGGGCCCCCACAGCAGAGGGCAGACACAACAGAGTGTGCGGCCCCAGCAGGGACTCCGGGCCTGCCAGTGGAGAGCATGATGGGCTGGGCCCTGGGGGGACTGGGGACGCGAGTGGTGCTCGGAGAGCTTTTGGGGAAAGCGGAGGCACGGGGGCACTTTGGTGCTGATGCCCCTCAATGCATCACCTCCTTTGAGAGGAAGTGGATTTTGGGGGGGCAGATTTAAGGTTCAAGGTTGCTCGGGTTTAAGGTAAGAGGGGCTGGTCCTGGTAAAGTCAGGGGTGAACAGGACACGGCCCTGCCTCCCCAGCATAGGTCATGGTCAGGGCAAGAAGCCAAGACCCTGCAGGCAGAGGCTGTGACCCAGCAAGGTGGGGATGGTTGCCCAGACTAAAGCAAGCCCAGTGGGTGTGCCAGGGAATCCAGGAGGGCTTCCTGCATGAGGCGCTGGATGTGCCCAGGCTGAGGGAAGGCTCATTCAGGGAGGGCTGGGGGCAGCACTCGGCCGAGGCGGGGGCCGGGAAGGTGGCGTGAGGGGCAAGCAAGGGGCTTCCTGAAGTATCTGGAAGCCAAGAGGAAGTCAGGCTGTGTCAGTCAGAGCAAGGAGGTCCAGAGCCATCAACCACTGGTGACGGCCACTGTGGCCACTGTGGGACCTCGGTGCGGCGGGGTGGGGGCTGGTCAGGGCTGAGTACCGGGATGTGGGCGCAGCTCTGGCCTCCGCGACCCCTCACCCTGCTGCCCCCGTCGGGGGGCCTCGAGTGCATCCTGTCCTGCCCACTACGGGAGGGGAGAGGGGGCTGAAGGATCAGGGACTCTGCACCCAGCTCAGTCCCGCTCTCCATGGGTGCACACGCACTGCACAGATCTCACATATCACACACAGCCACACACACACTGCTGCACACACAATCAATTAAAAGAGGCGTCCATAATAAGGTGTTCTGGTGAAAAATCTTACTCTCAAATGAAATGAAGAATTTAAAAAATCTGTAAAAAAAATTAAAAAAAAAAAAAGGAGCGCCTGGGTGGCTCAGTCGGTTAAGCGTCCGACTTCGGTTCAGGTCATGATCTCACAGTCTGTGGGTTCGAGCCCCGCGTCGGGCCCTGTGCTGAGAGTTCAGAGCCTGGAGCCTGCTTCAGATTCTGTGTCTCCCTCTCTCTCTGCCCCTCCCCCACTCTCTCTCTGTCTCTGTCTCTCAAAATAAAAAAATAAAGACATAAAAAAAATTTTTAAAAAATCATCTACACAGGAAAAAACACATTAGCAGCAACAAAATATGAAAAGGACCTAAGGGGAAGAGTTACTTTGGTGTGTGGTGGCCTCCATGGTGGGGCCAATTAATCCTGCCTCCTGGTTCTCACGCTCTTCTGAGATCTTCACACACTCAGCTGTCACTGGCCTGTATGAGCAACAGACCACTCTGCGGTTGACAGCGGGTGACTTCCAAGACGAGCTCACAGAGGGCATCAGGGCTGGTGCCTGGCCCTCTCCCGCGTTACCCACCGGAAGGAAGCCAAGCACCATAACACGAAGACGCTCACGCAGCCCCTGCCAAAGTTCACGAGGGAGAACCGGAGCCTCCAGCCGACAGCCAGGCGGGCAAGTTACTGTAGAAACACATCCTCAGCCCAGGCAAGACTTCAGGTGAGCAGAGCCCTGACCAGTTCCTGACTGTGACTGCAGCTCATTAGGGACCCTGGGCTAGAGCCACCTGGCCAAGACATTCCTGAATTTCTGACCCAAATAAATTATGCCATAGTAAATGTTCATTGTTTTAAATCACTAAGTTTGAAGGTAATTTATTACACAGCAATAGATAACTAATTAAGGCATCAAACCTTTTCTCCACAATATTGTAGACAGAAAAACAATGAGACCATAAATACAGAATTTTGAGAAGAAACTAAAATGAGCCAAAGATGTCTGCCTAGTCAACCTAGCTTTCATATAAAAGATAAATGTCTCAGATGTGAATGAGTTCACCCACAGACCATTTCTAAAAAAAAATTCTGCAGACAACAGAGAAATGAATAAGAGTAAGTGAGAAAGCAAAGAAACCTGAGAAATACAGTAAAATATAAAAAGTGAAGGAAAAAAGGGCCAGAAAGCACAATTAAATGCCAGAAACATCACATGGATCAGTTGGGACAATATATGTGGATGCTTTAAGTTCTTCCGTTAAACACCCACACCCCGATGTTTACGAGACACGATCAGCATCAGCCAAACTATAGAAAGAACCCAAATGTCCACTGCTGATGAATGGATACAGAAGATGTGGTATATAAACACAATGGAATATTACTCAGCCATCAAGAAGAATGAGATCTCGCTACTTGCAACGACATGGAAGGAGCTAGAGAGTATCATGCTAAGTGAAATAAGTCAGTCACAGAAAGACAAATATCATATGATTTCACTCATTTGTGGAATTTAAGAAATAAAACAAAGGGAATAAAAAGAGACAAACCTAAAAAACAGGCTCTTAATATAGAGAACAAACTGATGGTTACCAGAAGGGCGGTGGGTGGGGGGATGGGTAAAATAGGTGATGGGGATGAAGAGGTACAAACTTCCAGTTATAAAATAAGTGAGTCATGGGGATGAGAAGACAGCATGGGGAATACAGTCCATAATACTATAATAACATTGTGTGGTGACAGGTGGTGACTGTGCTTACGGGGTGGGGGACATAGGGAATGTATAGAATTGTTGAATCACTGTGTGTACACCTGAAACTCAGTATCACATGTCAATTATCCTTCAAGAAAAAAAGAAAGAAAAGAAAAAAAGGCAAATATTCCTAAATTGGATCAAACAATGAAACCCGTCTGCTGAGGTTTACGGGAGTGACACTAGATAGACTGTCACAGATGGTGCAGAGAAAATCAGGGTGGGTGAACACAGACAGAGAGGAAGACAGTAGTGGCACAGTAAGGGGGCACAGCTTGGGGGCACAGTGCGGGGCCAGGCTAATCTGAGGCAGAAGGGTGAGGGATAGTGCGAAGAAAAACTTAAAGGCTGCTCTCTGAGTCTATTGGATTTCATAAGACAAAATTATATAAAGCAAAAGTGTTGAAAAATCAAAGAAAAAACTGACAAACTGCAATTATTAATAGAAGACTTTAACTCAGCTTTTAAAGTTCTTGACAGATCACATAAACAACAACAACAAAAAAGAGGATCTGAATGTCATGTTTTGCAAAACTCTGATAGTAGCAAGTATGGAATATGTATTTTGGATACATATTTGGATTTGGATAATGTGCATAAAACACACACACATACCTAGATCTATCTTTGCAACATATAAGTAGGGAACATATGATCTTTTAAAAATTTTAGAAAACTCAATTATAGAGCAACCACAAAAGCAGCTTTAATTAATTAAAAAAAATTAGAAATTGTGAGGATCAAATTCTCATGCAAAACCAGTCACTAAAAGGACATACAAAAAATATCAAAGCATCTGGAAATTTAAAAAATTCTCTCTTGCTAAAACTACATAGGAATTAGTGACAATGACAGTGTTATGTTTATAAACAAGTATGAGAAGGCCAAAGCTATAATTACAGGACAATATGTAGCCTTAGCTGCTTTATGTTGTAAGATGGGAAATTAGTGTAACAAATTAGACAGTTGAAGAAGCTAAGGGCAAAAATAAATTAACAAAGTGAATCTCAGGAAAATAGAAAGAAAATAATACGAAATAAACCAATTGCTTAAAACAACAACTGTAGAACTAAAAATACATCTAAGAGCTGGTTCTTTG
Organism: Cryptoprocta ferox; assembly: GCA_028646485.1. Lineage (NCBI taxonomy): Eukaryota > Metazoa > Chordata > Mammalia > Carnivora > Eupleridae > Cryptoprocta > Cryptoprocta ferox. The sequence continues at coordinate 660,829 of CM053573.1, forward strand.
AAAAAGCCAATAAAGTAGAAAAAATTAATCAAAAATAAAATGATGAAGCACAAATATAGTAATACAAGAATTTAGGGATGAGTAAAATAATGTAATGATAGATGAAGAAGGTTTTGAAGACCATAGCAAGTGCAGCTCTAAGCCAACAGATATGAAAGACCGTGTTCTGGAAGAGTCTGAGAAGAGGTGCGGAACTGATGGGACTCTGCCCTGGAAGGCAGCACAGCCCTAGGGCTCTGGCCCAGATGGATTTGGGTCTTCAAGGGCAAATACTTCTCTGCCTGTTTCAAAACATAAAAAGACAACCTTGCTATTCATTTTTAAACTTGGAAAAACCTGAGGCTAAAAATTGATCAAAGAAATCCCTACAAGGAACTCTGTAGACAGATCTCACTTTTAAATACAGTTGCAAAAATCCTAACAGAGACTAGAAAATCAAATCCAGTAGCAGGTTAAGGACAAGTGTACCCAAACTAGATGAAGTTAGTTTAGAAATATGATGATACAACACTACAAAATACATTAACGTGAGGCACATTAATATAAACAGAAAATCATGTAACTGCTTTAAGGAGCCCAGAAACATCCATATCTGATTTTAAAAAAAGGCAAACTTCATAAGAAATTTAGGAGTTGAATTAACGTTATAAAGCATATAAATTTCAAATCAACAACCAATATCGTATTTTATACAAAAACTAAAATAAGTGTTCTTCTCTGTGTAGGGCACAGATTCCTTCAAGAATCTAGACCATTCTACGTGACACAAATGCTCAGATACCCATGTACAGAAATCACACCTTTCCTGAACTCAGGGAGTCCATCCATGGACCTGACCCTGGATTAATAACTCCTGCACTCAGGGGCGCCTGGGTGGCTCAGTTGGTTGAGTGTCCAACTTCAACTCAGGTCATGATCTTGTGGTTTGTGAGTTCGAGCCCCACGTTGGGCTCTGTGCTGACAGCTCAGAGCCTGGAGCCTGCTTCGGATTCTGTGTCTCCCTCTCTCTCTGCCCCTTCCCCGCTTTTTCCCTCTCTGTCTGTCTGTCTGTCTGTCTCTCAAAAATATATAAACATTAACAACAACAAAAACCTCCTGCACTCAAAGAATGCCCACAAAGGGACAAGACAAAGTGATGATGTCACTGGTTTTCAGTGTTGTGTTGGAAGCCAATGCAATAGGACCATAAGAAGAAACAAAGAACAAATCTTGGAAAGGGAAGAGATGGAAACTGTCCTCACTAAAGATGGGGCTGTCCGTTTAGAAAACCCAATAAAATCAACTGTACAAAGTTTAGGGGAAATAAAATTCAGTTCTCTGTATTTAAGATTCAGGGAGGCAGTTATGAGAAAAACATATACAAAAAACTGTCAATTTTCTTCTGTCAGCAACAACCAATTATGCAATTCAATGGAAAAAGTACTATTTACATTAGGAAGAAGAGCAACGTAAATCTAAGGAGTAAACTTCAGAATCTAAGAATGTGCAGGACTTACTAATAAAACAAAAAGAATTTCTCAGGAACACACGGGAGAGACAAACCTTGTTTCTGGAGGAGAAACACAGTGTTTAAGAATATCAGTTCTTTCTTTTTTTTTAAATTTTTACACTTTTTTTAATATAATTTATTGTCAGGTCGGCTAGCATACGGTGTATACAGTGCACTCTTGGTTTCAGGGGTAGATTCCCATGATTCATCGCTTGCATACCACACCCAGTGCCCATCCCCCATTTCTCCCTCCCCCCACCACCCCATCAGCCCTCAGTTTGTTTTCTGTATTTAAGAGTCTCTAATGGGGTAAGAATGTCTGTTATTTCTAACTGAATCTATACCTGAATATAATTTTGACTGGACTCTCCAGGAAATATTTTTGCTCTTTTGCTTGTTGACATGTTGACAAAATGCACCTAAGACAGAATACAGGGTAGCTGAGAAAAACAAAAGATACCGGAGAATGAGGAACGTTGTGCTATCAGGGCACGTGCTACAATAAAGCCGTAGAAATTCGGCACTTGTGGGTTGGTGGTGGAATGGGCCAACAGGCCTCCCAGCGAGCAACGGGCAACGCAGCACAGAACTGAGCTAGGACCGTGGTCTTTCAGAGCAGCGACAGGGTCCCGGGCCAGGGGTGCCCGATGTGATGGGGAACAGGCGTAATTCACCTGCACCCAAATAAATTCCAGAGGGGAGCGCAAAACACGGACTAAAAAGCCTTTGGGGAGAAAATGGAAAGAATGAGATGACGAGGGACTATCTTCTATCATCGCTGTGCACCAGACACCGCGCGACCTCTTCTCACAGGCACTGGCACTGCGACAATTCCCGCCTCGCAAATGAGGAGACAGAGACCAAGCGCAGGTAGCTTGTCCGGGAAGCTCGGCTACGAGCTGAGGTCCAAAGCCAGGCAGCACGGCTCGGGGTCGCTCTCTTGGTAACTGGGCGCCCACAGAGGACCTTCCTTATAGCAAACACAACACGAGCAGCCTTGGAACAGACCGAGAGCCAGACAACAGTCTTTCCAAGACTTCATATTTTTCTGAAGTTTATTTATTTATGTACAGAGAGAGACTGAGTGAACACGTGTGAGTGGGGGAGGGGTAGAGAGAGAGAGAGAGAGAGAGAGAGAATCCCAAGCAGGCTTCATGCTGTCAGCACGGAGCCCAATGAGGGGCTCGAGCCCACAAATTGTGAGATCATGACCTGAACCAAAATCAAGAGTCGGATGCTTAGCCAGTTGAGCCACCCAGGTGCCCCAAGATTTCGTATTTTTAAGGTTTAAAAATTTTGATGGCCTGCTATTAGGTGTGCAATGTTTACAACTATTATAGCTTCCTGCTCTATTGAAATCTTTATTAATATATAAGGTCATTTGTCTCGTAACTGTTTTTGATTTAAAATCCATTTTACCTGATAATCAGTATAGCCACCCTAGTCTCTTTTGGTTCCAATTTGCATGGAATACCTTTTCCATCCTTTTGCCTTTTTAAAATATTTATTTATTTTTGAGAGAATGAGTGCGAGACGGGGAGGGGCAGAGAGAGAGGGAGATAGAGGATCTGAAGCTGACTCTGCGCTGTCAGCACAGAGCCCAATGTGGGGCTCAAACTCATGAACCACAAGATCATGGCCTGAGCCAAAGCTGACGCTTAACCAACTGAGCCACTCAGGTGCCCCTCCATCCTTTGACTTTTAACCTATTTTTGTCTCTGGATGTAATGTGAGTCTTTTGTAGACAGGTGACCCTTGAAAAATGCCAACCCCTCTCCCCACACAGTCGATAATCTGCATGTAACTTTTGACTCCCCCCAAACTGCTAATAGCCTATGGTTGACTGGAAGACTTACTGATAATAGAGAGTTGATTAACACTTATTATATTATACATATTATAGAATCTTACACTAAAGTAAGCTAGAGAAAAAATTTTAAGAAAATCATATGGAAGAGAAAATACATTTACAGTACTGTATGACAAAAAATCTGCACATAAGCAGACCTGCACAGTTCAAACTCAAGTTCAAGGGTCAGGTTCAGTGGATCATGTTTTTTTATAGTCCATTCTGCCAGTCTCTGTCTTTTGATTGAAGAGTGTAATCTGTTTACAATTACAGTAACTACTGATAAGGAGAGACCTACTTTCTTTCTTTTGCTATTTGTTTTCTATATACCTTATAGCTTTTTGTTTCTCATTTTCTGTATTACTCTTTTTTTGTGTTTAGTTGATTTTTTTAGTGAAAGATTTACATTCTTTCCTCATTTCTCTTTGTGTATATTCTTTAGGTATTTATGGTTACCATGGGGATTACATTTAACCTCCTAAAGTTACACTCTAATTTGAATTTATATCAGCTTTACTTTAGTATTATACAAAAACTCTGCTCCTTTACAAGCTCTACCCCCATCCCTTCCAGTTATTGATGTCACAAAACTATGTTTTTATATATTGTGTTCAAAATATAACAAAATATTATTTTTAATGCATTTGTGGAAAACAAAATATGGAATTATCATTGTTACAATAACATTAGCTTTTATAACTGCTCATGTGTTTATCTTTGCTGAGATCTTTATTTCTCTATCCAGCTTCAAGTTACTGTCTAGCGTCCTTCCATTTCACCCTGGAGGACTCCCTTGGGCATTTCTTGAAGGTCAGGTCTAGTCCATAATGAACTCCCTCAGCTTCTGTTTATCTGAGAATGTTTTAATTTTACCCTCACTTTTGGAGGACAGTTTTGCTAGATATAGAATTTTGGGGTGACAGGTTTTTTTTTTCTTTTAGCATTTTGAATATCATCAGCCCACTGCCTCTGGTCTCCCAAGTTTCTGATAAGAAATGGGTGCCGTGGATACCATGAGTCATGTCTCCTGCTTATTTCAAAAATTTCTCTTTGTCTTGGTTTTTTGATGGTTTGCTGACAATGAGTCTCAGTGTGAGTCTCTTTGAATTTATCCTACCTGGAGTTCATGGAGCTTCTTGGAGCTTATGGTCATGTCTTTATCAGACTTGGAAGTTTTGAGCCATTATTTCTTCAAATACTTTTCCTGCCCTCTTCTCTATCTCCTCTACTTCTGGGACTCCCACACTGTGCATGCTGGCCCTTTAGGCTCTGTTTGCTTCTCTTCGATCTTTTCTCTTTCTGTTCCTCAGACTCAGTAACTTGCACTGTCCTATCTCCAACTTCACTGGCTCTTTCTTCTGTCTGCTCGAATCTGCCTTTGAATTCCTCTAGTGAAGTTTTCATTTCAGTTATTGTACTTTCCAGCTCCCTTATTTCTTTTTGAATTCTATATAGATTTCTCTTTATTGATATTTCCATTTTTTTCAGACTTTTTTTTTTTTTTTTACTTCTTTAATGCTTTCCTTTAGTTTTTTGAGCATCTTTAAGATGGTTGTGTTCAGGTCTGTCTAGTAGATCCACCTTCAGGTCTTTTTCAGGGATAGTTTCTGTGGGTTTATGTTTTTTTCCCTTTGAATTGGCCATAATTTTCTGTTTCTTTGTATGATTTGTGATTTTTTTTTGTTGTAAACTGGACATTTGAATCTAATAATGTGGTATGTCTGGAAATGAGATTCTTCTCCTTTCCCAGGGCTTGCTATTTGTTTGTTCTTGATTGTTATAGGCTGTCTCTGTGTCAAGGATCAGCCTAAAGTGTAAGTATGGGGTATTCTCAGGTATTTCCTGAGGATACACCTTCCCTGAACATGTGCAGTGCCTGACTAATCCCCCCCTCTATATGCAGTTGCATTCCAATGAACTTCTCTTCAATGTCTGGCTCCCCAAAAAAAGAAAGAGAAAAGTGAGTAGGAGGAAAAATATGGCAATACTTTAAATCCCTTGTAAGTAAATTCGGCCAGAGAAGGAAAGGTGGGGGGGGGGGGGACTTGCAATGATGGGAAGAAGGGAAACAACAGTAGCAGCCTTAGTTGGTTTAAGAAGAAAATACCACAGAAAGTTTCTTCTCTGTACACCAACAAATTGGATGGCCTTGGTGAAATGGACAAATCCCTAGAAACACAAAACCTACAAACCACAAAGAAATAGAAATTCCAAACAGATCTATAACTAGTAAGGACATTGATTCAGGAACTGAAAATCTGACAAAGAAAAGCCCTGAACCTGATGGCTTCACTGGTGAATCCTACCAAACATTTAAAGACCAGTACTTCTCAAACTTTCCAAATAAAGTTGAAGAGGAGGGAATATTCCCTTACTCATTCTATGATGTCAGCATTACTCTCTGATGCCAAAGTCAGACAAAGCCACTACAAGAAAAGAAAATATCGATCAATAATCCTATTGAATATTGACACAAAAATCCTCCACAAAATATTACCAAACAGAATTCAGTAGGATAGTAAAAAGATTAAACACCATGAACAGTGGGATTTACTCCTAGAATACAAGGATAGTTCAACATCTGAAAATTGATCAGTGTAATATAACCCACATGATCATCTCAATGCAGAAAAATCTTTTGATAAAATTTAATATCCTTTTATGATAAAAACATGCAAAAACTAGGAATAGAAAGAACCCACCTCAATATAATAAAATCCATATATGAAAATTGACTTGGATATGTTCATAGATTGGAAGACAATATTAAGATATCAATACCACCCAAAGTGATCTACAAATTTAATTCAATCTCTATCAAAATCCAAATGATGATTTTTGCAGAAATAGAAAAAAAAACATTCTAAATCCGTAAGAAATCTCAAGAGACCCCGAATAACATAAACAATCTTAAAAGAGAAGACCAAAGCTGGAGGACACTTCCTGATTTCAAAACTACTACAAAGCTATAGTAATGAAAACAGTGTGGTACTGGCATAAAGTCAGACATATAGACAAGTGGAATAGAATAGAGTCCAGAAATAAACCTTGCATATATATTCAAGTACTTTTCAACAAAGATATCACAACCACTCAATGGGGTTAAAGGCAGTTCTTTTCAACAAATGGTGCAGTGAAAACTGGGAATCTACAAGCCGAAGAATGAAGTTGGGCCCTTATCTAACACCATACACAAAAATTAACTAAAAGTGGATCCATGATCTAAATGTAAGACCTAAATCTATAAAACTTTTAGAAGAAACGTGGGGCAAAACTTCACAATATTGCAGTTGGCAGTGATTTCTTGGCTATGACACCAAAAGCATAAGCTACTTAAGAAAAAATAGACAAACTGAATTTCCTGAAAAATAAAACATTTTGTGTGTGAAAAGACACTATCCACAGAGTCAAAAGGCAACTGTACAGAATGGGAAAAAGTCTTTGCAAATTGTACATCTGATAGGGATTAAAGTCCTAAATAGATAGAGAACTTCTAAAACCAAAAGCAAAAAACCAAACACCTTGAATCAAAAATGGATGAAGGACTTGAATAGATATTTCTCCAAAGAAGATATACAAATGGCCAATGAGCACATGTCAACATCACGAATTATTAGAGAAACAAATACCAAAATTGTAAGGATATCACCTCATACTCATTAGGATGGCTAATATTAAAACCCCCCAGAAAATAACACATGTTGGAGGTTGTGGAGAAATTGGAATTATTGGCTGGAATATAAAACAGTAGAGCCTCTGTGGACAATAGTACGGTGGGTCCTCAAAAAAAAAATAAAGATAAAATTACAATATGATCCAGCAATTCCACTTCTGGCTATATACCACCCCCCACATTAAAAGCCAGGTATCAGGGCGCCTGGGTGGCTCAGTCAGTTAAGCGTCCGGGTTCAGCTCAGGTCATGATCTCATGGTTCATGAGTTTGAGCTCCACGTCGGGCTTGGAGCCCGGAGCCTGTTTCAGATTCTGTGTCTCCCTCTCTTTTTGCCCCTCCCCCACTCACACTGTCCGTCTCTCTCAAAAATAAATAAACATTAAAAAAATTAAAAAAAAGAAAAAATAAATAAAAGCTGGGTCTCAGAGAGATATTTGTACACCCATCTTCATTGTTCACATTGGTGATTATTCCCAAGAGCTAAAACATGAAAACAACCCGAGTGTCCAGGGGCAGATAAATAGATAACCACGGTATAGTATATTCACACATTGGAGTATTGTTCAGCCTTAAAGAGAAAAGAAATTCTGTCACCTGCTACAGCACGGATGAACCTTGAGGATATATTATGTTCAGTGAAATAAGCCAGGGACAAAAAGACACATACTGTATGATATAGGGACTTAGAATATTGAAAAAATCATAGACAGAAAGTAGAATGGTGGCTGCCAGGGACTGGGGCGGGGGAAAGGGGAGCTGGTGTTTAACGAGTATAGAGTTTCAGTTTTTCCAGATGAAAGGAATTTCAGTGACAGATGGAGGCGATAAGGCACTTAATACCACTGAGCTCTACAGGTAAAAATGGTTAAGATCAGAAGTTATATGTTATGTGTATTTTACCAAAACTTTTAAAACTTGGGGGGGGGGAAGTTCTTACGAATTAGTAAAAATGAGTCCCCATTAGGAACACGGGGGAAAGTACAACCTGGCAAATAGTAATCAAAAGATGTTGAAGGCACAAAAATCAAGGCCCTGCAGACAGACCAACAGTGTGCTGTTCCTCACCTACGAAACTGGCATGTAAGAAAACCAAACAAAACCGGACAGCATTCCTGCCCTTGAGGAGGATGCCAGTGTCCTTCTCCACTTTTCTGGTGCGTATCTGACCGGAAGCCTCAAAGTCTTGACACTTTTCAGAGCTTTTGACCCAGAGCCGCACTCCTTGCAGCAGGGGCCCCTCACAACTGGATCCCTACCTCCACCTGCTTATTACAGCGACTGCAACGGGGCACCACGAGGCTCACCCACTGTATGGCGTGGAGTGTTGACATGTTTTAGGTCCCTCAGGAGGGTGTACGTACCGTCTGTGGAGAATGTCGCTTCATGACATGGCCCAATGCCAGCACTCACCCAGGGTGGGGGCTGGGCTCCCCCAGGTGCTGCTCAATGAGCAGCATCCCATGATCCTTGCTTCTTTGCAGGTATGCCCCACACGAGGGTCCCCCCTTCACTTTGCACAAATGTGTGAAAGAAGCCAGAGGAGGGACTGATCCACCGAAACGTGGAAAGAATCAAACTATCTGTGGTTTTCTTAATCGTAGGAGCTAAGATTCTCCAGCATCATAAAGCATTCTGTGGGTGCAAACATGCTCCTCCCACACTCTGCACCTGGAGACCCTTCGGAGCCCTGGCGGGTAAAGGGGCAGACACTAGTAAGCCTATTCTGCTTCTACAGATGAGAAGATGCTGGCTGGAGAGGGGGGAGGGCCAGCCCACCCCCTCTGCCAAGGCCCAGCCCCTTCTCCTAGGCACGAGCCGACCCTCCTCCGACCTGGCCCATCCCAGCGTGCTCATCTGAAGGCCTCCCTGCTGCCCACAGCTCCCGGAAACACAGAGCCGCCCCTGCTGCCCAGTGATGCAGAGTCACCACTGGGTGGGATACGTGCTGGTCAGTGCAAGGGCCCCGGGCTCCGCCCTACCTGGTGGCCCAGTGGCAGGAGCCCTGCTCTGTCCCTGCACGTTGCCTTCCCTCACTGCCCAATGACGGCCCCTGCCCTGCGGCAGACTTTGACAGCCTCCCAGGTTTCTTTCATGAGTACATGGTGGCAGCGTCACAGTGGCCAGAAGGGCCCAGTGGCCCACCAGTTCCTGAGTCCTGCCGAAGGGCCACACCTGGGCCCCTTGTGCCCACCTTCTCCAGCTTGGCCTGGGAGACTCTAGGTCACATATGCTGGGGGCTCAGCTTCCGGACCCCCCACCCCGCCCAAATGATGTCAGGAAGGCAGACGGCATCCCTCCTCAGAGCCCCGAAGGCCTGTCCTGCTTCCTGGCCTGGTGAGAAGAGACTGGGAATAAACCCCAAAAGACTTTGTTGTTGTTAAACAAATGTAAGATTATCTCTGGGCCAAAACTCCTTTATTGGAAGAAAAAACCGCACATCTGGGGATCTCCAGCTTCCTTCTTCTTGGGTATTAATCTAAAAACGAGCCTCCTTTCCTTGGGGACAGCTGCGGAGACAGAAGGTGTGGGTGCCGGAGGTGGTGATGTTCTCCCGGGGGGGGGGGGGGGATATGCCCTGTGGGCACACCTGAGGCACCACGCCCTGCTGGTGTCGTGTTGTTGTTAATGTCAGCAGGGACCTCAGCAGCTGACCCACCCACCCCCACCCGAAGCCATGCTCTAAGGGTGCTGGGCCCCTAGGGCCCTGCTAAACGGGGTGAGGAGTCCCGGGAGGGTGTGGGGTCCGGCCTAGCAAGGGAGCCGGCGCAGGCGCCCTCAGCCTGGCCTCCTGCCCTGCAGCCCCCTGCTTAGTCTCTCACCCAGCGACTTTGGTGGGCGGTGGGGCTGGAGAAGCCGGTGGCCACCTCCAGCCCTAGAGGAATGGGGGGGCAGCCTAGGCGCTTGCTAATTCTAGAGTGAGGGTGGAGGGGGGTGACCTGTCCTCTCCACTAGGGTGTCGGGGACCCTTTGTCACTTGAAGAGTGCCTGGAGGGGGGGCGTGAAGAGCTCATTCTAGACCTGGCCGCTCCTTCATGAAGGAGGAGGAACCGTCTCTCCCTCTTGGGCCCAGGGGAGAGAGACCAGGCCGGCTGGAGACCCTGTGCCCGGCTCCAAGTCAGAGGGGCTGGTCTTCCCTTGGGGGTGAAGGGCTCCTCAGCCCTCTGAATGTGACCTCTACGCCAGAGATAAAACCAAACCTCCCAGGAAGCAGCCAGGGGTCGGACTGCAGATGCTGAGCCCCTCGGGGCTATTTGGTGACCAGGTGACCGGAGGTCTCCCTGGCTGTCCCAGTAGCCAGCCCGGGAGCTGCAGAGTCTTAGCACCGAGCTCAGAAATAGGGAGGAACCCCTTCCAACCCCCCCCCCCCAGTTCTGCCCCAGAAGGTGCCAAAGAGGGGGCAGCCAGACAATTACCTCGGCGCCCCCTGGTCCCACCTCGCGTCCTAAGGAGCCGGCGTGGGGAGCTGGGAGCGAGGGGGGCCATGAATCTCGAACTGGGGCCACCAGGCCGGTGCCCGCTCCCCCCCTCCCCCAGGAAGGGAGACCAGCGGGCCCGGCCCGTGCGAGGCCCCGGCCCGGCTCCAGGCGGTCCCGGGCCGGCCGGGCGGCGCTTACCTGACCCCGGAGCGCGCGGGGCGCCCTCGCCGGACACGTCTCGAGGAGCTCCGGGTCCTGGCTGCCGAGACTCGGGCTCCGAGCGGGCAAGAGGGAGGGGTCCGCGGCGGGGGCCGCCCACTTTATACCCCTCCCGCCGCCCGCCAGGGCCGCGCCCCGACAGTGCGGACAGCGGGAGGCGCTGCGGCCCCGCGGATGGTGGGTCGGGGGCGGGGAGAGGGAGGGGGCGAGGCGCGGGGAGTGAGGGCGGCGGAGTGTGGGGGGGGTGTAGGGGCGGAGGGGGACAGGGAGGGGGACCCTGCCGGAAACAGGGCGGCGGCGGGGGACGGGCTCGGCCGCCTCTCCTTGAACTAGTCCGGCTAAGTCAGCATGCGTCGCGTCCCCGCCCCAGCGGGTCCCCACAGCCCTCCACGCCGCCCCGTCCACACCTGGACCCGCCTGAGGTAGCTGCTCGGACTTCACGCCCGGCCTGGCTGCTGGGGCCCCCGCCCGATTTCCGGGCTGATCTGACCTGGGAGGTGGGGAACCGCGCCCTGCACCTGGAGGGGCAAGGGGCGCCGGGGACTCGCCCCTGGACGGCCCCGCGGGATCCCCGTTCTCCGTGTCCCCCTTGCTCGGGCCTAGCCTGACCTAGCCTGGTCTGGGAGCACGCAGCTGGGAGTCAGAAGGCGTGTCCGTGGGCTCCCCAGGGTCCGGGAGCCTCCCCGTCAGATGTCAGATGGGAAGGGGCTGGCCCGGAAAGGACAGGGGGCCGGACCTCGGGAGCCTCAGGAGCACTTCCTCTCAAGAGCTCTGCGGGTGGGCTTGGTTCTGGCCTGGGAGGCCACCGTGGGATCGGTACCTGAGCAGAGTCTGGGGGCCCCTGGCAGAGCTGTGGTCCGAGTCTCTGCTCCCCACCCTGGAGCCACAGACCCCCAGGACCAGGGCTCCTCATTGAGATGGGGTGCAGGCCGGGCTAGGCAGAGGTCTGCGGGCGGGGTCTCCGGGGCAGGGCTGGATCACTGCCTTGTGGGGAGGAGGCTGGAGGGGGCAGAGGTGGGGCTCCAGCTTCAGTTTGGCAAATCTCTGATTTAGCCCCCTCCAGTCAAGAGAGATGCACTTTACTTCTTGGTCACCTGTATGTGCCCAGGGTGCTGCCCCTCTGCCTGCCCTCTGGTCTTCCTGGTCACTTCTTTCCATCTGCAGCCTGATTCTGGTGCACCGGGTCCCACAGACTGGCCAGATGAGGGCGGGGTTCTCAGGAGGTATCTTTGTGTTCTCAGGGAGCCCCTGGCGCAGGCCCAGATCATTCTAGCAGAGGGGAGTAATGTCTCCCATGAGGAGGGATAGGCCACCCCTGCGGCTGCACCACAGGATGTCCCTACTCTGATGTCCAAAGGGCCTTCGTTCAAGCTGTGCCCAGGCCCCAGCACTGGCCTCCCACCTGCTCCTGGCTCCCAGAGCCCCGGTCGGCCTGGACCGCTCTCAGTGCCCGCTCACTACCCACCCTCCCCGGGCAGCACCAGTCACTCCTCTGGTCCAGCACCCTGTTTCTCTGTGTCTGGTGGGTGACACCAAGCGAGGGGCACTGAGGAAGGCAGGTGTGTGAGTGTGTGTCTGTGTGTACCTGTCTTCCCCCAAAGAGACCTATGGCATTCACATGGGCGACTGGATTCACACCTGGAGGGTCATCACGGCCTCCCTGTTGGAGGGAGGTTTGTGGGACCAGGTAATAAAAGGAATCTTGGCTAAAGTGTTGGTCACGGTGGATCCCTAGTCAACAGACCACCCAGTGGTCGTTTCCCTGGCTCCCAAGGAAACCATACTTGGCCATTGGAATAACTGGGTTCTGGCCTGTGTGGTCGTGGAAGCCCAGGGGGAAACTTGGACGCTGCCCCACCTCCCCACAGCCCAGAGAGCAAACCACAAACAATATCGCATCCCTGGAGCTTGAGACCTGGAAGACGCAGGGGTGGTGGGCCTCGCAGAGCCCTGAGACTGACGGGAGAGGCTGCAGGCCACTGAGGCTTAACCACGGAGCCGCCAACCTCCTCTGCTGGGTGGGACTTAGAATTCTGGTGATAGCAGGTTTATGGGGCTGTTGATTTACAATTGCATTATTTCCCACCCTAATTAGGAAAGACAGGCAGGAACAGTTTGCATTCGTGTGGGAGGGATGATAATATGCCTTTGTGGTTTGGCCTCGGGGCCACGTAAATCCTCCCCTGTCCTAACGTGGTCTGGGAAGCTGGGGACCCTGGACACCCCTGGGACAGGACACCGTGCAGACTAGGCAGGACGAAGGAGAGGAGGCTCGCATGCTGGAGGCCTTCAGATGCATGTGCCCCAGACAGTGGGAGATGAGCTCCTGTGAAAACCCAGAGGTCTGCACTTCAGGGAAGGTTTCAGGGGTCCGGTGGTCAAGGGCATGCTAGGATAGTCCCCTGAAATTAAAAGACAAATCTCCTCATGCTCTGTCCCCTACTTCAGAGAAGACTTGTGGGACTTGTGGGTTCTGAAGACAATACATTCCACCCTTAGGAATATTACTCTGACCCATATCTTAGGTGACATGGAAGCAGCCAGCCTTAAGGGGGGCCTAGGGGCAGGAAATGTCTATGCAGCAAGTCCAGGCTGGGACCAGGTGGGGCTGGAGATGTCCCTGTGGGAAAAGACGCCCGGTGGAGGGCCCTTTGGGGCCCTGCTGGGACGCTTCCTACCTACTTCCTTCTGTGCGAGGGTCCTGCCGTAAGGGCCACCAGCGAGTGGCCCGCCTGTTGAGTTTCTGTTTGTCGCTCCAGGTGGTAATGAGAGCGGTAATCATGCCGTAGCTTCGTGCCTCCCGAGAGGCATGTCACATGCCAGACGCTGCTCACGGACCCCCACTGCCCTCAGCTGAGAGGAAACAGGCCAGGGAGCTGGCAGAGGGGCAGGCCCGGGGGCGGGGACTCGCCTTGTGTCTTCACGTCCGCAGGGCAGGGCCCGGCACAGAGCAGCCCCTGGCAGGGGGCTGTTGAATCAGTAGACCCTGGAGCCTCTGAAATGCAGCCTCCACGGGGCTCGAGACCCTGAGAACTGCCCTCTGGGGTCAGGCAGTGCTCCTTCCCACCATGCAAACCAATAGGGCCTCCCAGCGTGGCTTTGTGGGACAGCTCGGAGGGTGTGATGTTGGTCTCAGTGTCTCCTGGGCCCGAGGAACCCTCCCCTTGTCTGCCACAGTTTGTTTTCCTTGACTTGCTGACATTCTAGAACCGCAGGTGGGCCCTGCCGGCTCCCTCCTCATCGGGCAGAGGCGGAAGAGCTCTGGGAGTGTGGGGTGCAGAGGGGTATGGGGGTGCCCGGGTGTCCCTACCTCACCAGCTGTCCCGGATCCGGGGGCTGTCTGTGTGGAGGCCGGCACCCGATGCTCACAGCACCCCGGGCGGTTTGTACGACTGTGTTTCCGGAGAGCAAGCCCACCTGAGGTCGCGAGACGGTGCCGCCCCGACCCTGTTTGTGCGGCTGCGGCCGCAGTGAGAGGCGCGGTCGCTGGTGCTCAGAAGAACGACGGCAACGGGAGGAGCCTGCTGCGAGCCGTCAGTGGAGGGACCTGTGCATTTGGGCTGGGGGCGCACTGGGCCTGAGGGACGGTCCAGGAATGCCCTCCGAGGCCCTCCGAGGCTTTCTCATGCTCCGCACGCCTCGTGGGACGCCTCTGGGCGGTGGGGCTTTGCTCTGTGGCCTTAGAAATGCGTCTCGGAAGACGTTTGTTTTCCTTGGCACGCTCACTGGGTTGAAGGGTAACGTCCCCTCCCCCACCCCAGCCGCTCTCGACTTTGTCCAGAGACCTGAAAACGCTACAAAACCCACCATCCACGGGCAACACGGAGTCAGCGGGTCGCGGGGTGCGTTCCAGATGGTGACGGAGAGGTGGCTTTTATTTGTTCAGGCCAAACCTGCCCCGTTGGGCCCGGTAATCCCTCTGGGTCTGGGGCGGCTTGTGTGTCGGCCTCTAACTCTATGACGGCACTTGGGTGGGGACCTTGACCGCATCTCCAGGGAGCCAGCACAGAGCCGGCCACCCTCGGAGGGCCTGTGGCGGCGAGGGCGCCAGGTGGCAGGGAGGTCTGGGGCACGTGCTGGCGGATGGGAGCTGCCCCCTGGGTGGGAAGGGGCTGTGTGCTCCCAGGGGACTCAGTCCGGGCGTGGCGGTGCTCCCGAGGGGCCCCCACCTCCTCTGGCGTCTGGCCTCGGGCATACGGTCATCTCCTGGGAGGCGAAGCCAGCCCGAGACCGCCGCATCCCAGCGGGGCGCCTGCAAAGCTCCCCTCCCACGCCTGCCCTGGTCAGAGCCTGCTCATGAGTGTCTCACAGGCAGGACACGGGGACTCACGGGGGGACGGGGCGGGGGAAGAACCTCTGGTCCAGGGTGGGGGGTCTTTCCCCTCTGCCACCTCCAGGCCTAGGTAAGCCACATGAAACTCGTTTACAAAATGCTTCAAAATATTTATGCCTCATTAAAAGCTCCTCTTACCCAGCTGTGCTTCCCTGAAGTGACAGGGTCACCAGAACGTCACGTGCCTCGGCTCCCTGCTGCCCCGGGAAGGCCCTCCGACACGCACTCCAGGGGCTGGCCAGCCCCGGTGGGCCGACACGGGGAGCCGCACCCCAGGGCTTCTCCTCAGGGGTCAGCGCCCGGAGGCAGGGTCACCACGGCCCCAGAGTCTGAGCCAGACCTGGTCTATGTGCCTCTTCCTGGCAAGGGGGCCGGATGTCATTGGATTCTCAAAGGCACAGGTGGTTCCAGAAGCATAACACATGTTCAGTGAACTGGGACACGACAAAATACGCAAAATCATACTGCTTCATCTTTCTGGACGATTTAGGAGGTCCCGAGCTGTCCTCCTCCTCATGACCGTGACCCCTGCCATCACCTCCCCGCCGTCATCTATTTCTCCGTAACAAAACACCCCTGCGCTTAATGGACTAAACAACATCCATCTCATTTGTTCGTTTTTGGTGGGTGGGCGCTTGGGGCGGGGCTGGGTTGAGCGGTTCACAGATGGTGTCGCCTCAGCTCCTTCAGTGCGGCAGTCAGGGAAGGCCTGCGGGGGGCGGCGGGGGTGCGATCCAGGATGGCGTGACTCACGGGTCTCTTGCTCTCCTCGCTGTGGCTTCCCGGGAAGGACAACTCACATCGGTTTATGTGGCGGCCGCGCGCAGCGGAATGACAACAGAAGCCACACAGACTCTTGAGACCTGGGCTCAGGGGTCATACTATCACGCTGCCACGGTTTGTTGGTCAAAGCGAGACACAGGGTCAACCGTAACTGGGACCAGAGACAGAGACTCCAGCTCTTGATGGAAAGAGTGCCACCATCCGTCTCTACTGCCACCATCTCCCACTGCCCCGTCCATCACCTTCGCCTCCCCCACCCCTCACCGTCCTCTCTACAGGCACCAACCACGGCAGGGACTTGGATCTTAGAAGGAAATAGCCTCTGTCCTCAGAGGTCTTGCCACACCGGTGATAAGAGATGAATTCATGACGGCCGGACAGCGGTGTTGTAAAGGCTCACTTACACTCGCAAAGCCTTGAGGGAGTCAGAGGGCAGAGGCCCCGCTGTCTGGCTCTCTTGCATCTTGGGGCAGGTGGCGGGGCCTCTGTCTGGTGCACGACCAGATTGTGCCCTTTGTCAGTTAGGCTTTTATCCTTTGCCTTTAAAATTTTTTTACTAATTTTAAAATGTTCCTAATGGTTGGTGTTAAAGTTTTGCAATAGTATTTATTTATTTTGGAGCAGATAATGCACGTTCATGGTTCATAAGGTACAACAGGCCATGGGGACTTCCCTCTCAGCGAACCCTGTGAGGTCGGCCTGGGGAGGATGATCTCCAAGCTCACGCATGTGGGCATGGCGGTCTCAGCCCCCACTGCATGGTGGCGTGGCAGCTCAATGCCCCCCGAGTGGGAGCTGAGAAACAGACAGAGACAGAGAGACAAAGAGACAGAGAGAGCGCCGGGGAGAGAAGACAAAAGGAGACAGAGGTCTGTCAAGAGAGAAGCCAACATCTTTTTGTAAACCGACCTCAGGATCGACCTCCTGTCACTTTGACCATGACCTGGTTATTGGAAATGAGTCTTGGGGCCCAGCCCACACTCCAGGGGAGGGGGTTACGCTCCGCTACGAACACCAGGAGGCAGGGTCGTGAGAGCCATTTTAGAGACAGCTTACCATCATTCCCTGTGTAATTTTGTTTATTGCGGGTCTGCAGGCAGCTCATTTTTCAGGATTTGCCTGTCTCACCAATTTGTTATTGAACCTCCAGTTCTGAAGGATGTTTCTCTGGGTGAGAATTCCATCTTAACGGCTATTTTCTTGTGATTCTCTAAAGATGACATCACATTGTCTTCTGGCGTCCAGATCTGTGGAAAATCTGTCTCTCCGTCATTCCTCTGAGGATAACGCGCCTGCCTTCTCTGGTTCCTTCTAAGATCTCCTGTGATCTCCGGCTCACGGCACTTCGGCTGTGATGCACTAACATGTGGCGCTCCTTGCATTTATCCTGTCTGGCACGCGGATTTCTTTTCTGAATCTGTGGAAAGATATCTCTTATCAGCTTTAGAAAATCCTTTAGAAAAACTCTTCAAATACTGCCTCTGCGCCATTCTGTCTGTATTCTCCACTTGGGCTTTAAATTTCACGTATGTTAGACATTCTCATCAGCCTCATGTCTTATGCTCTTTTCTGTATTTTATATATGTTTTTAATTTGTCCTTCAGTCTTGCCCATTTTCTCTTGACCTGTTTTCCCATTAACTTGTTCTCACTTCTGCTTTGTTTAATCTGCTGATAACCCTAATCCACTGAATTTTAACTATCAGCTATTCATTTTTTTATTTTTAGATTTCCATTTCCTCTTCAGTTTACAGATTACAGTCCTCTCATTCAGTTGTCTGCCAAATCTTCCACTTTCTTGAGATATTAATCACATTTACTTAAAAAAATTTTTAATGTTTATTTATTTTTGAGAGACAAAGAGAGAGAGCATGAGCAGGGGAGGGGCACAGAGAGAGACACACACAGAATTCAAAGCAGGCCCCAGGCCCTGAGCTGTCAGCACAGAGCAAGATGAGGGGCTTGAACTCATGAACCATGACCCGAGCAGAAGTTGGACACTTAACCGACTGAGCCACCCAGGCGCCCCTTAGTCACATTTGCTTTAAAGTCCATATATGATACTCCAAAATCAGGGCCATCTGTGGGTCTGCTTCTCTTGTTTATTTTTTCCCATAGAGTCATGTGGTCCTGTCTCTTGACCTGCCTGGTGATTTTTTATTAAATGCTGGACATTACGTGTGAAGGATTGTAGAGGTCCTGCTTAGTGTTATCTTCTTTGTTTAGAATCAGACTTAATTTTATTTTGGTGGGCAGTTAGTGGAGGGTCAGATTCCTTTTATATGATTCAAATCTCAGTTTATCTCTCTGTGAAGACTGGGGTGTTATCACTTCTTCCTTCCTCCTGTAACATAACTTTCTAAGGGACCCAGTTGAGAGTCTGGGGTATTTATGTCTAACCAAGGGTCCTGTCCCTTTGAGGGTCTTGAATTCTTGGTGTTGTCTCCCTACCACAGAGGTGGCAAAGTTATTTTATGCTTTTTTAAAAACAGGCTTATTGAGGTATATTTTGCATAACAAAATTCATCTTATTTAGGTGTGCAATTCAACAGTTTTTGGTAAATTTACTGAATGGCATGATCATAAATCAATTTTAGAACTTTTCCACCGCCCCATAAGACCCCTCATGCCTCTTACTGTTCACTGCTTACCCACCCTCCACCCCAGAAAACCACTAGTCTATGCTCTGTCTTTGTATATTTGCCTTTTTACATGTTTCATATAGAATTCTCCACATTATCATTCAGAAATCAGAAATAAAACAAACATCAAACCCGAGGTTCTTTCCAGTATAACTCTCATTGTGTTGATGGTTTGGTGGATTTGTGGAGGCTTCTTTCTTCGCTCATCAGCTCAGTAAGAAATATGATGATCAACTTTATGCCAGTACATTTAGACAACTTAGAATAAATAAAGTTTTGGAAATATACAGATTATCTAACTAACCCAAGAAGAAATAGTCCTATATTTACTAAGGGGATTAAGTTCATTATCTGAGAGAGCTTCACTGGAGAATTCTAGCAAACATTTAGGAAAGAAGTAACACCCATCCTGTATAAACTTTTTGAAAATATAGAGGAGAAGGGAACATTTCACAATTCATTTTATGAGGTCAGTGTTACCCTGACACCCAAACCAGACACAGATCTCTCTGCCTGACTTCCCTGTGTGGCTAGGCCTGTCTCTGTCTGGGGGAATGACCAGGCGCAGCCCAGTCCAGGCCACTCTGTCTGCGGAGATCAGAGCCTCTGGCTGGTCCACGATGACGGCGGTCAGCATGATGTGACCGAGGCACACAAGTGACCAGCTGTGAAGGGCATGGCCCCAGGCTCAGACCTGTGTGCTGTGATGCTGGCCAGGCTTCATGGCACATTGTCAGGTGAGATGTTCCATGTAAGTAACTTTGCAGGCTTCTAGGCTCGGGCCGATGCGGTTCGCGTCTTGACCTCTCCGGCATCCTTACCGGCTCCCTGGCGGGTATCAGCACCACTCGGTGCACCAGTGTTGGCTGGCGTGGTCATGTGCTCACTATGTCCAGCCGAACCCAGGGAGGCACGTCTAAGTGCCCCGTGTGGAGAGAAGACGAGAAAACCTGTCACTGGCTAAAGAGAGGCCAAAACTGCCTTCAACAACACCTAACACCCGTTTCTGCTAGACCTTATTCTCATGTTAGGAGAGATGTACACTCACCCTTGGTAGCAAAACCTGGGATGCTTTCCTGTATGTTCCATTTTCCCAGTTCTTGCCTGGCATGGGACATGTCCCCACCCGGACTTACTTCTACTCTTCTCACTGAATCTTGACCCTTCCTGGTTCTACTGAGTTACCCACAGGGTCAGAGCCTCATCTCCTTGGCAGCTACGTGTCCCCCACTCCTCCGGCATGGCTCTGACCTGGCCCCCAGGATGGCAGAGATGTGCAAAGTGCTGGGAACACAGGAGCATACCACCTCCCACGAGAAGTCCCAGGGAGGGCTGTGGGGCAGAGCTGGTAACACGCTGCGTGTGGGCAGTGGGATCTTAGGACATCTGGGCTTTGTTCCCACTGTAGAGGGCAGAGGATGTCACAGAGCTCAGGACAGGGCACTGGGTCATATTCCAGAGCTGGAACCTGAGGCCTGGGGCTGAAGGTGACCTGGGGTGTGTTCAGACCCAGAGACTGGACAGCCAGTCCGGCTGTTGCTGCTCAGACGCCAATACTGGGGGGAGGGTCGGGAAGCAGAAGGGGCCCCTGGGGACCAGGAGCAGTGTGCACATAGCCGCACATCCGAAATGGAACACTCTCCGGGAGTGAGGAGGAGCCCCTGGAAGGGACCCTTGGAATCATCTGGGGAAGCACCCATCTCACAGCCCGACCCCCTGAGCCCCCGCCAGGACTTGGACTTGAGCAGCTCCCCGCAGTCAGGGAGGGTGTGGGGCCCCAGCAATCAGCCTCGTGCCCTGCCGTGATTCTACAGGAGGCCGACCCTCCTCACTGGGACACAGACCCCTCCCTGGTTTGCACTCACATTGCCTGTGGCCCCCCCCTTCTCCGCGGGCTGCCTCAGAGAGGGCGACTCAGTGACATCAGCCAGAGAAGGATCACTTCCCTTTGATGGGCCCACTCTCTGGCAGGAAAAATTTAAATTGTCTGACAAATTAAGCCCTAAACAGAACCAGCTTGTCTGAGGATTAACGGTCTTGAGACCCAGAACAAATGAGCGCATGGGTGAATTCCCACAGACCTACATTCAGGGGGCCAGCCGGCGCTGTGGGCGGTGACTGGAAGGGATTTGTGAGTTGGAAGGGACTTCAAGAGAGCCCTGGTCCCAGGGCTCAGGGTAATCATGGGTGTGGGATTTTCTGAAAAGCCGCGGAGCCCTATCAGTTTCTCCTTGGGACCAGGGACTGTCAGGGCCAGGAGGGATCCACGGGCACAGCTGTCGCCCGCCCTCTGCTCTTGTGTGACCCGTGGTGAGGCCCAGCCGTGGCTGTGTGGGCCCTGCCTCGTCCTGGGCACAGGGCCACCACGGACATGGTCGAGGTGAAGCCAGCAACATGTCGCTATTGCACACACTTAACCCTCCACGGGTGTGTTGGAGACATGGTGGCGTGTGTTGGAGGGACATGGCAGCCCCTGCCCCCCTCGGCTGGTGAGGCCGGTGCCGTCCGGGGGCTCCCGCGTGAACGAGCTCAGAGCGGGGCAGGGCTGCTACAAAGAGCAAGCCCGCGCCCTTCCAGAAGCCTGAGCCGTGAGGAAGCCCAGGGGCCCTCAGCTCATCTTCTCCAAGCTCGGGGGTCTGTCTAAGGGGTCTGGCCGTGCCAAAGCCCCTGCTTGTGTGCTCCCTGGGCCCCAAAGAAGTCTGGACTGTGGGCCTGGCACCAAGGCCTGTGACCATCCCTGCGTCTAAGCCTGGGCCCCGGCAAAGACCCACTCCGGCCGGCTCTTCCTGGAGCAGCTCAGAGACCCCCCTCTTCTCTGGGAACCCTGGCCACCCTACCCTGCCCTAGGTCATCTCACTTGGCCTATGTCTGGTGACCCGGCCCTCCCTGGAAGCAGAGGCCCTCCTGGAGGAGGTGCCGGCCAACGTGGCCCTCCTGAGCCTTCTCTCCCTGCTGGTCCATGAGGTGCCCCTGCAGCTGGCAGTCCCAGGCTCAGCACAGGGTGACCTGGGCCCCAACGGGAGGGGACCTGCTGATCTGGCCGGCTTGGCCCGTGATCCTGGCCTACAGGGCTGGGCGGGGCTGGAGTATCTCTGGGGAGCTGGCTGGCCTGGGCTGGGGGTCAGATGAGGGTGGGAGGGGCAGGCAGCTGGTGGCGGCCGTGGAGGACACAGCGGTGCCTGGAGATGCAGGTGGTGGATCTGGAGCAAGTGGGTGAGGGGCCAGGTCACACCCTACTTGGAGTGGCTGAGCCCCTGTCCAGCCTGCTCGCTCCAGGACTGCGTGTGGTGTCCTCGGGGCCCCTGCCACCGCGGTCAGCCCTCGGCAGCATCGTCCAAGCCACGGCTGACGCAGGGCGAGGGACTGCTGGGGTGGAGGGCCGGGCTTGTGGGCCCATGAAGCACAGAGCTGTCCATCTGTGGCCTCCTGCCCCTGCCTCCTGGCCTGGCCTCGGGCTGCCCCCTGGAGGGGGGAGCCCTGCACGCCTATGCTGGACTCTGATGTCCAGCCGCTCAGGACCCGGCGGTGCAGCCCGCCGGAGGGATGGTATCTCCGGATCTGGGCCCTGCACAGTGGGTGGCGGTCTCTGCCCACCTCTCGGAGGGTCTCTCCACCCCTAAGCGCCCAGTCCACCCTCTTATCTCTGCCCATGCACGGCACCGACCGGGAAGCCAGGTGCTCAGAGCCCCCACTCACTGCTGTGCTACCTGAGGCCGGCCACTCGCTCCCCAGTTGCCTCAGTTTCCCCACCTGTAAGGTGGGCATCCGTGTCATTTGAGACAGTTCGTGTTTGAGCAGGTGGTTGTCCTGTCCCTGCTAAGAGAACAAGTGAACTACCCGCGAAGGAGAGAGGGCATCCCCACGTGAGGCGCTGCCGGCGGGAGGCCCCTGATTCCGGTCAGGCTAAACCCGTCAGCCCCCGAGGTCGGGGTGTGCAAGCTGCTCGCGGGCACGGGTGTCCCCGCTGTCTGGGGCCGGGAGGACTGGGGGCTCTGAGCTAGCTGCCGGTGGCCGGGGCGCCATGGAGCCGGCGAGCAGCCTGGGCGCCGGAGACCACTGGCTACACCCGCGTGGACCCGAGCCAGGGCTCTCCCCCAACCCCTGCTCTGGGCCCGCCCCTCAGGTCCTACTGCTGGGGACTTGGTGGGGGGGGGGCTCTGTGGGGCCGGGAGGAAGCTTCACATCCCTCCCTTGCCCACTGCGGGGGGAGACGTGGCCACAGTGCCTCCCCCGGGGCAGCCACACCGGCCGCTGCGGCTCCAGTGATGCCACACATCCCAGCATCCGGGCGGCTGGGCTGCGTTAGTCACTCAGGGAGAATGTTCCGGAGGTGGTGGGGTCCAGGTGAATGTGTCACAGCAAATTTATCAAAAAGAGCTGTGGCTGTTTGTGAGTAACCGTGGAAACAAACGCCACACTGGCTGCCGAACGGGCGCTCTGTGTCTGCTCCCTGGCGGAGCCCAAGCATTCGCTGGTGCCCGGGAGTGCTCCCTTCCGCCCGTGGCCCCGCGAGGTCCTCGTGGGCAGCGGTGAGCACAGCACTCCTGCCTCCTGCCCCTCCTGCGGCGGCCGCGTCACGCCTGCGGTTGTGATGAAGCTTGCCAACCAGCTGACCTCGGGATGAGGTGACCCGGGGAGGCCTGACCAGGTCACACTGCCCGCTCGGAGCAGTTTTCTCCGGCCGGTGGCGGAAGAGGAAGCCCGAGGGATGGGGAGCCCCGCGGGCCGGGGTGTGAGGGAGGTGGGGTTCTCCTGCCTGGGGTGCAGTGGCCACAGGGAAGGAGCTGAGAGCACCCCCCCCCCCATAGCCGGCCGGAAGCCCTAGTCTTACAGCTGCAGGCAGCTAGGTTTGGCCAATGGCCCGGAAGGGCTTGGGAGAGGGTTCTCCTCACAGCCTCCTGATCGGACCCCAGCCCCGATGTCTGCATGTGAGGACCCGCCAAGCCCGGGCTTCTCACCTACAGGGTGTGGGCTGAGAGTGGGTGCTGGGCAGAGTCCGTGGGGGAACTAACACAGTCCCGGGGGTCCCCTCCTGCCAAGCCCAGGGGCCACTATCCCCTCGCAAGCCTGGGGGCCTCTCCTCACGGGCCCTGCATGTTTAGTGGCACTTTTACGACCCCGCTGGACAGTGTCCCAGGGCCTCACCAGCTTGCGGGCATCTGCCCACACGGAATGTGCTCCTGGCACCTCGCCGGTCTGCTGGTGGTGGGTGCTGGTGAGCCAGATGTGAGTGGGTGTGGGCAGATCCCATCTGGATCACCCTCCAGGGATCGAGAGCAGGTAACCGGAAGATAGGGTATGAGACGTGACGGTGCCTGGGCTGACGAGGCAAGGCCGGGACCAGGTGGTGAGGGCCCTCCGTCAAGGATGTGCCCCCGGGACAGCCCATGGTGCACACATTCCAAGGTGCACACACACAATGCTACACTCCATGGTGTACACACGCCATAGCACACACACCTCATAGCATACACACCCTTGCACGTCCACGAAGTGGGGACTGATTTGCTGTGAGCTCAGAGGCTGCTTTTCGGCGGGGAGCGAGGGAGAGTCTGTGGCTTGTCGGGGGGCTCAGCGCCCCTCCCGCGCCCTCCCATCCCTAGTGCAGACTGCTGTTCTCTGCTGCATTTTCCTGAAGTAGAGCCCCCGGAGAGGGGCCTGCGGCAGGAGTGTCAGGAGTGGCTATGTGTGTGCAGGCATGTTTATGAATATGAATATCACACACGCCTGCATGTGTACACGGGTGTGTGCACGCACTGTGCTCACGTTTCTGTGCGTACGTGAACATACCTGTATGCGCACGCATGTGCCTATATGCCCGCATATGTGTGTAGCCTGTACGTGCACGCACATGTATGTGTACGCATGTGCACACATGCATGTATATGCGTGTACACTGCACATGCACGTATGTGTACACGTGTGCGTGCATGTATGTATACATGTGTGGCCTGCACGCGCGCACATGCATGTATGTGTACACGTGTGCGTGCATGTATGTATACATGTGTGGCCTGCACGCGCGCACATGCATGTATGTGCGTACATGTATGTATACATGTGTGGCCTGCACGTGCACACACATGCATGTGTACGTATGTGTGTACATGCATGTATACGTGTGGTCTGCGCACGCACACGTGTATGTATGTGTGTACATGCATGTATACGTGTGGTCCTGGCACGCACAATGTGTACGTGTGTACATGCATGTATACATGTGTGGCCTGCACGTGCACACACATGCATGTATACATATGTGTGTACATGCATGTATACGTGTGGTCCTGGCACGCACAATGTGTACGTGTGTACATGCATGTATATGTGTGGTCTGCAGGCGCACACACATGTATGTATGTGCACATGCATGTATACGTGTGGTCTGCGTGCGCACACATGCATGTGTATGCGTGCGTGTACATGCATGTATACATGTGTGGCCTGCACGTGCACACACATGCATGCGTACGTATGCGTGCGCATGCATGTATACGTGTGCAGCCAGGTGCTCTTGGCAGGGATGAGGCATATTGGTGACCACTCTCCTGGAGTCAGGAGAGACATGCTTGGGAGCAGAAACTTCTAGAACACGCTGGCTGGATGAGATCGGCTGTGTGGCCAGCACACGTTAGCCAGATGGAGCCGGGAGCTCACAGGAAGCGAACCCCCGTTAAAAAGCCTGTGTGAGTTGCTGGGGGAGGGTGGCGCCGGCTTCCTCTGAGTCACACACAGCGTCTGTTTCCAATTACGTGTCCCGCTGGCAGGAGGCCGCTGTGTGTGGAAGCGGCCACGCTCATGTACTCCGGACCCCGTGGGAGACTGTGTCCTCATGTACGCCGCGGCCCTGAGAGGGCTGGGGGCGCGGTCAGCGACGGGACCGCATCGGCGCTTCGGGCCCACGCCTGGAAGCCCCTGACGCGAATCCGTGGGTTCTCGGGACGGGTTGGCGGCTTGGTGCTCTGGGGTCCCTCCCGAGGGCCCAGGGCTGTGGCCCCCGGGCCGCGTCTCCAGCCCGGCAGGGCCTGGATGTCTCTGAGGTGCCTCTGCGGCACTTTGCCGGACGTGCTCAGAGGCGCCGGAACACCAGATCCCCTACGTCCCCGTAAGCCCGCCCAGTAGCTAATCAGCCTCCACGGGCCTGGGACCCTGCCGGCGGGAGTTTTCTGACCCCGCCCCAGAGAATCCCAGGAGGCGTCGGGGCACAGCGGGGGGCCTCTGCCCGCCCTGGGGGGCCGGCAGCACCCCCCGCCTCAGCCCTCAGGCCCGGCCGTCACCTTGTGTTCTCAGGGCCTGCAGACGGCCCTTCTCCTCTGGCCCTGTGCCGGGTGTGGGAGTTCCGTCGGCCGTGGGCCTGGTGGCCCTGCCCCATCCCAGAGGCCCTTGCTTCTGTGCCCTCCACACTTCCCACACAGAGGTTGCCTTTCCTGGGCTCAGCCTGTGATGCAGGATCTTCTGGAACTTTCCACCCTACCTGAGGTCTTTCTAGCCCCTCAGGGACTAAGATTTTGAAATATGAAAGTAGGAATAGGCCCATTTTCTGTGCTTTCTGTGATAACTGGAGTCAGGAGGGCCAGGAAGTGTGTCCGATGGGGGAGCCAGCAGCGCACAGGAACCTTCTGTGAGTCTTCTGACAACGGCAGCCCCGGGGGGAGGGGGTCCAGGCAGCATCAGGAAGAGCGCTGAGGGCCTCGGCCTGTTACTGGCTCTGCACTTCTGGGCTGTGGGGCAAGAGTATTAGCAAAAGGGTCTCTAGAGAAACAGAACCAATAAAATATCTATCTATGAAAAGACATCTAGAAGATCGAGAAGGAGCCGGGCATATCTATAAAAATGTCTGTCTATAGGAGGACGCTCACCACAGGGCCTGGCTCCCTGGGTTACGGGGGCCCGCGGCCCCGCGACCGTGTCTGCAAGCCGGAGGCCCGGGAGAGCTGGTGGTGGTGGTCGGTCTGCCGCCCGGAGGCCTGAGAACCGGGAGCTCTGCTGTCTGAGGCGGGAGAAGATGGACGTCCCAGCTCAGTTGGGAGAAAGAATTCACCCTTTCTCCATTTTTTTTTTTTTTGAGAGGAGGGGAGGGGCAGAGGCAGAGGGAGAGAGAATCCCAAGCAGGCTCCATGCCCAGCATGGAACCCAATCCCACAACCCTGGGACCGTGTGACCTGAGCTGAAATCAAGAGTTAGAGGCTCAACCAACTGTGCCCCCTTCCTCCACCTTTTTATTTTATCCAGGCCCTCAATGGATTGGATAAGGCCCACTCACCTTGGCGAGGGTGATCTTTATTCCATCTACCAATTCGAATGCTAGTATCTCCTGGAGACACCGCACAGACGTGCCCAGAAACAATGTTTGGCCAGCTATCCGGGCACCCTTAGCCCTACCAGGTTGACACATAAAATTAACCACCACCAGTCCACCCCTTGCCAACTTGGCACCCATACATATATCCTTAAACCATATTTCATCTCCGAATAAGGACAGTAAGATGTCATACATAATTTTGCCTGCCATGATACGACCATTCTGCATACAGGTGAAATCGCATTAACTCCTTCCCCAGAAGAGAAGGTAAAGACCTTGGGTGATGCTTATAGTCTTCTTGATATCCCATAGCTTAAATACTATAATGGAAAATTAACAGTACTTAATACTGATATGAAGCCAATACATTTTATATTACATAAGAAGGGAATACTAGAGGAAAGAAAACAAAGACATTTGCTTAATATATGTATATATACACACACACAAATATATCTATTACAAAATAAGGAGGAAATACCGTTGGAATTACAGCCATGTGACTGGTCAGTCACATGGTCATAGTTGGCATTTATAACCACCTTCTACTCATTCTGTATCCCTTTGCCTTCAGCAAGCACCTTGGCTAGTCATGGTTCTGACCACCACCTGGTGGAGTGGCGCAAACCTTCATTCCTGGAGGGTCTGTGGGTCATTGGTGGTCCTGCCCGCATTGGGTTGTTGTGGCCTTCCACTGACCTGAATTCCAGGACATGCTAATACTAAGAGATGCCCTAAAGGGTCTCCAGTGATCAGACACACTCTTTCTTGCCCCCACTGTGGAGGAGCAGTGGGATCTCCCTTTGGTGGTGGGGGTCAATCCGGCAGCCAGCACAAGAACTCCCCTCCTTGCCTTTGATTCACAGGCAGGAGATCTAGAAGGGGCCGGGCAGCAGCCTTAATTTCCAATTCAGTGGAATCCTTGTATCTCCTGTCGGGAGCACTCCTTCCTCAAGAACTAAGGCCACCAGGCCAGCAGAGCATAAAGTCACAGGAATCAGAAGCAAAAACTTTCCTACTGGGTCACTAGGGGTGATAGTGAGTAGTACCTCTCTCATTTCCATGCCTTAATTCCAGACGCATGAGTCCTGACTATGGGGGAGACAGCACCATACATGGGACGCTGGATCAGAGCATGTGCAGCCTTCTGGAGAACCACCTTGCTGCCACTGTAATTGAGTCTTCAAAAGCACATGTCACCATTTGAGCATAACAGTTCCTTCAGGATGGTGGGGAGCACGGTAAGACCAATGAATTCCATGAGGATGGGCCCACTGCTGCGGTGAGATGGGTTCCTTGATTGGAAGCTGTACTGTGTAGAATGCCATGATGGTGGATAAGGCATTCTCTAAGTCCAGGGATGGTAGTTTGGGCAGCAGCATTATGTGCAGGAAAAGCAAACGCATATCCAGAGTAAGTGTCTTCTCCGGTAAGGACAAAATGCTGCCCCTTCCTTGATCAAGTGCCACCAGGTGATAGGCTGATCGCCCAAGAAATGGTGCCATGTGGGGGCTCAGTGTTGGTCTCCACTGGTGGCAGATTAGGGATGCAGTGGTGGCCACAGCCAGGGCAGCCTTGGTGAGTGGAAGTCCTGTTGCTGAACCCATGCGTAACCTCCATCCCCGCCACCATGACCACTTTGTTCCTAAGCCCATTGGAAGATGACAGGGGTGGCTGGGTAAAGAGGCTGACTGGTATCCACAGGACAGTTCATCCCATCTACTTGACTATTAAAATCCTCCTCTAAGGTCACACCTTGGTGAGTATTCACATGGGACACAAATGTCTTCACTTTTGAAGATAGAAGGCTTTCCACAGATCTCTTCCCCAACTTTCTTTGTCAACAATTTTCTAATCATGTCCTAATCTGATCAAAGTCCTTGCTGGTCCAGCCGAACAATTGACCAGGGCCCATTAATTAGGATATAGTCACATGTTAGGCCCTTTCTCCTTCCAAGCAAAGTGAACAACCAGGTGCTGGGCCCGAAGTTCTGCCCACTGGGAGGACTTCCTCTCTCCACTGTCCTTCAGGGACAGGCTGTAGCGTGGCTGCTGTCCACTTCGAGTGGTGTCTCTACATTGTTCAGAACCACGTGTGAACCAGGCTCACGTTTCTCTTCCGCTGTCGGCTAATCACAGGCCACTCCCCATGAGGCCATAGGTTCAGGCTGGGGTAGAGAAGGCAGTGGGGCACAGTGGGGACCAGGAGCACCTGGGCCACTTCTTCAGGTAATGTACTTGTGCCTTTAGGGCCTGCTTGGGTCTGATCACGTGTACATCGCCTCCATGTGATGATGGAGTGTTGGTGTGCATGCCCAACGCTATGGCTTTATGAGTCCGTAACACCCAGTCATTGATGGGCAGCTCAGGTCACATTCCTATGAGTAGCTGGAGCCTCAATGACACCAGATGCTCAGGACTCCAGGGCCTCATGCAGAGCCCCACAGGCTGGCTCTTACTCCATTGCACTCCCCACTCTCTTCCACGAGCCCATCTCCAAGCACTTGACTTCCTGCTTTCTTGATTCCTTGGGGCTTTGCTACCACACTCAGCCCACCCACTGCAATCCTAGGCCTGCTATCCTAGGAATTAGGCCTTCCAGGTCCCTTGTTAATGTGAGACAATGGAGAGGAGTGTCACCCCACCCAGAAAACAGATGCACATGTTATCAGTGGCTTAGGCCCCAAGAGGGATTCCCAGTGAGGATGATGGGTCTCAGGCACGTGTCGGGCAGGGCAGGTGACCTCCGGCTGAGTCACAGAGCACACTCTGAGGCCTAGTCAGCCTGCACAGCCCTGGCACCTCCTCGCACCCAAGCCTACAGCCCTTTAATGAAATGAAAACTCATCTAGTCCTCAGAGTGTTAACTTCCCACCAACAGTTGTATCTTAAAGAGGAAGGACAAAGTCAACTTAAGGATACATGACCATAAATGACCCTTTTGAAAAATGATTGGAGACTGTTTTCAAAGAAGTTGGAAATTAGCAAGCAAGCTTCTGTTGCAAATGCAAAAATGTCAGGGACTTGAGAGCTCATGTGAGTGGCCAAGAGAAAGTCAGAGCTTTGAAGGAATCCTTCCTAACGGTTTTGGGCATTACTCAGTCAAGTCATTGGATCAGTCTTTAGCACATGAATTCAATTAATCCGGTATTTTTGATTTTTAAAACTATATCCCAAACTGTCACCCATTTCCCTACATGCAGAGACCCAACAAGTCCTGTGAAAAAGTTTTAAAAATTTATTTATTTTTTAATTTAAACCCAAGTCAGTTAGCGTATAGTGCAACAATGATTTCAGGAGTAGATCCCTTAATGCCCCTCACCCACTTAGCCCATCCCCCCTCCCAGAGCCCCTCCAGCAACCCTCTCTTTGTTCTCTATATTTAAGAGTCTCTTCTGTTTTGTCCCTCTCCCTGATTTTATATTATTTTTGCTTCCCTTCCCTTATGTTCACCTGTTTTGTACCTTAAAGTCCTCATATGAATGAAGTCATATGATATTTGTCTTTCTCTGACTGACTAATTTCACTTAGCATAATACCTTCTAGTTCCATCCACGTAGTTGCAAATGGCAAGATTTCATTCTTTTTTATTGACGAGTAACACTCCGTTGTATATATATACACCACATCTTCTTTATCCATTCATCCATCAATGGACATTTGGGCTCTTTCCATACTTTGGCTATTGTCAACAGCTCTGCTATAAACATTGGGTTGCATGTGCCCCTTCGAAACAGCACACCTGTATCCCTTGGATAAATACCTAGTAGTGCAATTGCTGGGTCATAGGGTAGTTCTATTTTTAATTTTTTGAGGAACCTCCATACTGTTTTCCAGAGTGGCTGCACCAGTTTGCAGCCAGCAGTGCAAAAGAGATCCTCTTTCTCCACATTCTCGCCAACATCTGTTGTTGTCTGAGTTGTTAATGTTAGTCATTCTGACAGGTGTGAGGTGGTATCTCATTGTGGTTTTGATTTGTATTTCCCAGATGATAAGTGATGTTGAGCATTTTTTCATGTGTGGGCTCACTATCTGGATGTCTTCTTTGGAGAAGTGTCTATTCATGTCTTTTGCCCATTTCTTCACTGGATTGTTTTTTAGGTGTTGAGTTTGATAAGTTCTTTACAGATTTTGGATACTAACCCTTTATCTGATATGTCGTTTGCAAATATCTTCTCCCATTCTGTTGGTTGCCTTTTAGTTTTGCTGATTGTTTCCTTTGCTGTGCAGAAGCTTTTTATTTTGATGAGGTCCCAATAGTTCATTTTTGCTTTTGTTTCCCTTGCCTCTGGAGACGTGTTGAGTAAGAAGTTGCTGCGGCTGAGGTCAAAGAGGTTTTTGCCTGCTTTCTCCTCGAGGATTTTTATGGCTTCCTGTCTTACATCTAGGTCTTTCATCCATTTTGAGTTTATTTTTGTGTACGGTGTAAAAAAGTGGTCCAGTTTCATTTTGCTGCATGTTGCTGTCCAGTTTTCCCAGCATCACTTGCTGAAGAGACCACCTTTATTCTATTGGATATTCTTTCCTGCTTTGTCAAAGATTAGTTGGCCATACATTTGTGGGCCTATTTCTGGGTTCTCTATTCTGTTCCATTGATCTGAGTGCCTGTTTTTGTGCCAACAAGCCCTGTGAATTTTCCAGTCATTCACTTATTTATGAATAAATATTTGTTGATCTATTTATTATATTTATTTGTCACACATTCAAAAGATAATTACTGAGCACCTGCTCTGGGCCAGGCCCCGTGCTGGGCCCTGGAGACATACCAGTGAACAACACAAACAAGACTCCTGCTCCTCCAAGCTCATCTGTAACTTCCTTGGCCCTTTTGTCCTCACTGCCTCTCCTCAGGATGCCATGCTCTACTAACCATCCCCATTGCTCCTATGAGTCAAGCACCTTTGGCTGCAATGATAGCCTCACCAGTCATGAAAATAGTTGCAGCCTGGCCCTGGTGGTTAAGTGCTGCTCTCTGGTCTCTATTTTGCGGGGGGGGGGGGGGAGGCCTCATCATCCTCTGGATATTAACAAGCCAAGCTCTGTGGTCATATTTCCTACACTGGCCTACAGAAGGGAGCCGCTGCTGGACTTCTGAGTGATGCAAGTCCCCCTCATGGGTGCAGTTATGGAAGCCTTGGTGGATGGCGTGGCCTGTGGGTCATCCTGTGGGACATAAGCCTGGGTCCACTTTCTGGGAGAATTTGTTTCTCACAGGGTGCAGCTTAGCAATTCTGAAACTGCTTTATGTGCAAATGATGAGGGAGCCAGGTTTCTCACTTTTGGGATGGAAGTTATAGATTAGTCAGAAAGGGAAACTAGAATGACCCTGGAGTGCTGGACTGGAGTTGGAGATATTGGTATGAAGTCTTAGCCACCCCTGCCGCCCCCCCCCCCCACACACATACACACATGCGCATACATGCACACACACACACGCACACACATACACACACGCGCACACGTAGATAGATGAATGGGAAGAAAGTTGCCCACAGCCATTTCCTTGGGTACCTGGGGCAAAGAAAAGGCTCAGAGATTTTGAGGACAATTGGGCAGAGTCTCAGCTCACACTGTTACTCAGAGACCTAAAATGTGATCTTGGCCCCTATTAAAGGGAGGGCTTGCAGGTAATAGAATTGTTGCTACTCTCCAGCTCACCATAGGTTCACTGGGGCTACCAATCCGCCCAGTGTTCATGCTCTTACTCCTGAGTGAAGAATTGCTATCGATACACTTGGCAATGGGGTCAACTTTCCACTGGGTTCTTGACCCGTGGGTTTCGAGCTATAGTAATGGGAAGGCTAAATGGAAATCTCTGAAATTACTCTCCACCTCCAGTCAAAACAGTAAATCAGAAACAATATCATATTCAGAGGGGTTAATGGAGAGTAGTGCCACCATTAAAGACCTAAAACTTGTAGGCTCCTCACAGCTCTGTTTTCATTCACCCTGTCAGCAACTGGACCTGTCCCAGGGAGTGACTATAATCTACCACAAGAGTAACCAAGTAGAAACTCAAGTGCAGCTGCTGTTCTGGGTGTGTATCATCAACAGAGTAGATTAACAAGAACTCAGGCACATGATATGTGGCCATTGATTTGATGAACGTGTTCTCTTCTGTTCTGATTGAAAAGATTATGAGAATCAATCTGCAGTCATGTGGGATGGACTAAAACATTTATTTTGAGTTTAGCCTCAGGTTCTGTTAACCCTTCTATCTTTGCTCATAGTATAGTCCAAAGAAACTTGGACTGCCTGGACATTCCGGAGAACATGACACTGACAAATTATGCTGATGACAGCATGTTGATCAGGCAGGATGAGAAAAAGGGGCTCTGGATCCAGCCCATCCTCTGCAGTAAATCACATGCTCTTGGAATGCTGCAGGGCCTTGATGGGACTGAGCACTTGACCAGGGACAACACAGGACCATGTGTCTGAAACTCCCCATTTTGGGGTACTGTCTGTTGGATTCATCAGGTCATAAAGCCTCATAGGTCCAGCTGCAGGCTTTTGAAAGTTGGACAAGAGTGTGTGAGTAAACTGCAAGCGGGTAGCTCTGACCCCCAAGTCACCATAGCAGTGACACCAGTGGCCTCTTCCCCAGCTCACACCTACGGCCACGTGGACGGCTCTGTATGACCGGATAAAGGAGGAGGAAATGGTTTATAGATGGGGTCAGCCAGTTATGAGAACAAGCTGAAAATGGATGGCTGCTACATTCCACCCATAGTCAAGGGGATCTTGGAAGACAGTGAAGAAAGAAAGCTGCCCAATGGGCAGTGCTTCAAGCATCTGGTCACTCACTCTGCGTGGAAACAGAAGCAGGCAGTATGCAATGGCCTGGCTGCCTGGCAAGAGAGCCAGAAGGAAAAGACTACAAGATCAGAGAAAAGCAATTCTGGGGTACAGGCATGTGAATGTACATTCGGGAGTGGACACAAAGCGTGAAGATTTGTTTTACCACTTGTTAACACCTCCCAGAAAATCTTCACCACAGAAGAGGCTCTAAACCACCAAGCAACAAAATGTCTTGGCCAGTAGACATTAGCCGGTCTCCATGGATAGTTACCCAGAACCAGCATGATGGGCATCTGAATGGAGTGGCCACGCTGGTACAGCTGGGCCCAAGACTATGGACTCTCACTTTCAAGGCAGACCCAGCTACCTCGGAATGTATGAACTCTCAGCAACAGAGACAGCACTGAGCCCTGTTATTCCTCAAGGAGACCAGCTGGATTCTTGGTGGTAAGTCAAGCACATTGGACTTCTTCTTTCCTGGAAGAGCTTGGTAGGCAGATAGTCTGGGCACAGGTTTTCCAGCCTCAGCAGGGCTACGGAATGCCTGATCCACAGGCATGGAACATGCATAGTGTCCAATCAGGGGACCCACTTCACAACAAAGGAGTGTGGGTGTGACTTCATGACCATGGGCACCACCCAGAGCCGACTGGCTTCATGGAAAGCTTGACCCTTTTTGAAAGGCGAAGCTAAGGCCTTGGCAAGGAGGGGAACACTCAAGGGCGGGGTGCCTCCTTCGGGATGTGGAGCTTCACTGAATTAGAGACAGTAACATCGTGATGTGGCCCCAAAAGAAAAGATATATGGGTCCAGGAACAGAAGGGTCCCACCTACCATCACTCCCACTCACCCACCAAAATTTGGGCTTCAGATCCCTGCCACTCTGGGTCGACAGGGTTGAAGGTCTGATCCCCAAAGAGGCCCATTGCCCCACAAGTCCCAGCTGCCAACAATGGACTGTGGACCTCTATGTCCAGGTAGCAGCGGACCAGAAGGGAAGTTGCCGGTTTAGTGGGGTAACAGCTCAGCTCTGAGCCCCAGAAGGCAGGATGGATTTCAAGTTATG
Source organism: Cryptoprocta ferox (assembly GCA_028646485.1). Classification (NCBI taxonomy): domain Eukaryota; kingdom Metazoa; phylum Chordata; class Mammalia; order Carnivora; family Eupleridae; genus Cryptoprocta; species Cryptoprocta ferox. The sequence continues at coordinate 695,402 of CM053573.1, forward strand.
AGGGTGGAGAAGGACACCCGTGAAACCAGGTGACTCACTGGGTGCTTCCAGGAGCTCCCTTTCACACGACTGCTGTGAGTGGACACCTGCAGCAGTGGGGCGTGAGGTTTGATTGCCAGCCCACTCCTCCAGGATGAAGGTTTGAGTCACACTCCGGGGAAGCTACGGAGACCAGCTCAGGGGGTCCCCCAGCTGAGCCTGCAAGAGAAGCCGTGGGAGCCACAGAGGAGAGGACCTGCGCAGTGCCCTGGGTGCTGCTGAGGGAGTAGAAGTGATCGATAGTCCCCTCCCCGGCTCCTCTCCCCCTCCCCGGCTCCACTCCTCCCTCCCCCCGGCACCCAGCCACCAGTCCCAGGGGTGATCCGGCCCAGTGACTCAGCTGGGGGTGCTGACGCAGGCCATCCTGTGGCACACAGGGCCGGGACCGTGAGGGGCACGCCGCCCTTCTGAGCCTTTCCCGCCTGTTCCCCGGGCCAGTCCCGTGTCCCACCCGCTGGGCCTCTCTTCCCGGCCCCTGCCTGGCCCGCTATCACAGATGTTTCCCCAGGACACCTGCACCTCCAGGACATCTGTCTCTTGAAGGACATGAGCGCTTGTCTTCTTTCTTCTAACGCTAGTGTTTTTACTAAGTCCATAATTTTCTTTATTCAGTGTTTTTGAATAAAGTCTTTTGGTGGTTTATTGCTTGGGGTCACGTTGGACCTGGGACGGACCCTGCGGAGACTGAAGTGTGCTTCCGTCAGAATTCCTTGGCAGTCAGAAGAAAGGAGGATTTACCCCAAGTTTCCATGGATAGTTTAAGATCCAGACCCGGTGAGGAGGCCCACGGCAGCAGGAGCTGCAGACAGTTCTGGAAGGAACTGGAAACTGTGTGCCAGCCAGGCTAGTCCGGGAACAGTCCTGGGGTCACCCTAGCTGCTGATGTGACCCACGTGCCTCTGCCTCGGTGGCATCTCTGCCCCCCAGCTGTCCTAGGGCCTGCGCCTGGGTCCCTCACAGGGGGACAGCCTCTGCTGGTCCTGCCAGGCCGATCACTTGGACAACAGGCCGTGGGCCGGGAGACTCCCAGGCAGCAGCCCGGCCTCTCCCTTGGCTTCCAGCCGGAACACATTTTTGAGGGGGGTGGGGAATTTCTAGCCCACAGGTTTTAAAGGCATCCTGGTTGGGAGAGTTAGGCGTTGCTCTTCAGATTACTATTTTGCTGGAAAATCTTTCCCCAAAGTTCACCGTAAGCTGTAACTTACATGGCACTTATCTTTGCATGTGCTCTCATGGGATGCGCGGTCACCTTCAGCAACAGTAAGAAGATACTCTGACGGTCCTTGCTATCATCCAGCCGGACAGGCATAGAGCGGTGGAGTTATTGCCAGTGGTGGCCCAGTGCACGGATGTGTGGGGACAAGGGTCGCACCAAGGATTTTAAGGATTGAGAATCGGTTTCTTGTTCGTTTCCCTTGGGTAGGACTAAGTAACATAGGCTTTCAACTGTTCTGCTGAGAAGCCAAGACAGCAGATAATCTGACCCTGTGAAACGCTGCAGAAGGGGCCCAAATTTCCGTGCAAGTCCATGCTGGCCCTTGTGGCCCGCACAGCGCAGGCCACCTGTCCACACCTCTGTCTGCGGCCGTCAGGAGGCCAGGCACTGCCCCAGCGCTGAAGGGCGGAGACCTGGTCTTTTCCACCCTGCATTCCTGCCACACAGTGCTCCGTGCCCAACAAACCGTCGGTGAATTAATGAGTAAAAGGGGGAATTTGACGGACACGCTAGCGTGTGCTGGAGAAGCTTCTGTTGTCAACAGTACATATTTGAATTTCAAAACTGGGTAGAGATTTGGAATTCCTTATTTTGAACAGAAATAGAACACGTCAGCAAGAACGGCCTGGGTGAGGCAGCTGGCTCCTGAAACCCGGGGGCCTTCTGCACCGTAGGTGCAAGCCGGCCGTCGGGGGGCCCGCCAGGTGGTGCGCAGGGTGGGCTGGAGCACAGGGGTGAAGGGTCCTTTTCCTGGTTTGCGACTGATTTGCTGTGTGGCTTTCTGCTCGCTCCGAGGCTGCTTCGTTTTACAATGAAGCAGCTGGAATAAAGGAACAATATTTTTCTAGCAACCAGAGTCTGTGATTTCTAGAGACAAGGAATTCTCAGCTTCAGGGCACAGACAGCCTGTTCCACCGTCAAAAGCTCTGGCTGCTCAAAGAGGAGGCGAACGCTGTGAAAGCTTGTTGTTCCTATATCTGAATCACGGGCGGGGGGAGGGGAGACACGAGAGCAGGCGTCTCCACCGCACAGGTCTGGGAGACGCCTGCTCTAGGCTGGAAAGTGCAGCCGTGGCCCCTTCTCCGTGGCACACCGGAAAAGGGCATTTGCCCAGCTAGCTCTGTGGCGGGGGTGAGCACAGAGCGAAACGGGGGGGCATGGGTTAAGGACGAATTAGTTTGAATTTCTGGAGTCCAAGCCTTGCTGACTTTCCAGCCGTAGGTGTCCGCTGGAAAAATGTAGCTGGGAGCCAGGTGACGCAGCTGTGTGTGTTTGTTTTTTGGTGTTACCAGAGAAACAAGAGGGAAAAATTAAAAAACGAAGTTTCCACAAAAATTCAAACTGACTTCAGAAACGTCTGTGTGCCTGGAGAAAGGAGAAACCCTCAGCCCCTGCTCCAATAATGGTGCGCTCTGTCCCGCCTCGGCAGCCCCCCCCCACCCCCAGGCATACATACACTCACACATGGGAAGTGGAAAGCAAATTGGTTTTTCCATGCGGGCACCGGCTGCCCCTCTGCGTCCGTGCCAGCCCATGAAGTAAGTCTCAGCCAGGGTCAAGGGAAACACTGCACTGACTGTTAACATTAGGTTAGTGGGTGGATTAAATAAAACCACCCGGCCACAGGGAGACGTTGGGCTGCATTATTAAGTGGTTATAAATAGGAAAGGACGGATAGCTATTAGCAGCCGAACACTGAGAACCAGGAGACGGGAAAGGAGGAGGCTGTGAACTTAAAGAAAAGGCAGAATGCCAAGTGTAACAGGCCGGGGGGGCCTCGGTCCCTCCCACAGGCCCTGACCTTGCCCTGTTGCAACTTTGGGTCTTTGCAGAGTAGACGAGAGGCCAGCTCTGCCAACACTGTCTCCAAGGCGCAGAATGGGGTGGGAGCCCGAGTAAAGGGCCCTGCGCACGCAGGATGCCGGGCAAGGATGCCGGTGGGTGTGTCTCAGCCCGGCTGCCAGCTGGTCAGCCTGGGCAGTCACTGGGCTCTTGTCTGTCTGTCTGTAAAGCGGCTCGTGGCCCTCTCTGGGCTTCAGCGTGTGCATTTCCATCACTGACGCCCGCCGAGGGGGTGCTCCTCAAATAGACTAGGACAGGGTGCCTGGCTTCAAGGTGCTTGAGTGGAGATGGTCTGCTTGGCCACTCTTCCTCCCTCCTTACGTCCCCTCCATCCCCCCCCCTCTCATTTCTCCCTTCCTTCCGGATAAGATTCATAATTTTAACCATTTTAAAGTGCACAATTCATTGCATTTAGTACATTCACAATGTTGTGTGACCACCACCTCTATCTAGTTCCAGAATATTTTCATCACCCCAAGAGGAAACCTTGTGCCCGTGAAGCAGTAGCCCGTTCCCCACGCCTCCCCCCAGCCCCTGGGAACCACCGGTCTGCCTTCCATCTCTATGGATTTGCTTATTCTGGACAATTCATATAAATGGCATCGTACAGTATGTGACTTTTTATCTGGCTTCTCTTAGTGTGATGTTTCATTTATCCAAAACGAATAAATGCTTTATTCATGCTGCAGCACGTACCCTTACGTCACTCTTTCAATGACACAACATCCCACCGCATGGATACACCACGCCTTCTGTCCCCATTCCACCTCCGACGCACACTTCCGTTGCTCCCGCTTTCTGGCGGCTGTGAACGACGCTGCTAGGGCCGCACGTCCTCTTGGGGGTCACGTGCCCGCGGCCTCCGCGCGAGGGAAGCAGAGACGGGGAGGGGGCGTTCCTCCCAGTACTGAATCCGGACAAGCTCCCCGGGAGGGCGGGCAGGACCCGCAGCACCCAGACGCTGCCGCAGCAGCGAGTAAGCCAACGTCGCAGACCCACAGAACTGCCGGGTCCGGGGCCGCGTGACTTCTGGGGGCGGGGCTTCCGACCCCCGGCTCGCCGTCCCTGTGGAGGCGGACCTTACCCGCCCAGCGCCCACGTGACCTCCGGGGTGGGCGCGGCTTCCGGTGCCGGGCGCGGGGAACCCGGGCCCGCGTTGGGTTGCGTGTTTCTAGTGTGGGGTCCAGTTGCCCTCCGGTGGGGTCGGAGGTCCCAGGGCAGTTCGGTGACCTGCGGTTCTTCAGCTGGGTTGGGGGCGTGGAGCAGGGGCCTCCGCTCCTGAATCTCAGGCCAGAGCCCTGGACCGCTTCTTGCTCCTGGGGCCCGTGGGAGACACGTGCTGGGTGCGTGTGGCTTTTTGTGGTTTGTAATTGAAAGAAAGAAAGAAAGGGCATTAAAGCTACTGCAAATGAGAAAAGAAGGGGCAGCGTCCACCTAAGGCCAGGCAGAGGACCGTGCGTCCAGTCGGTGTTGTGCAGAATAAACTGGAAAACATTCCGTGGGTGTGGCCTCTGAAGAGTCTCAGGCTCTAGCCTTGAAGTTAGATAGACCCTCTTATCCAAGGGTTTAGAATGATTCCGAGTGCTTAGTTCCTCTGTGCTGCCCTCACAGGTTAATTCGTGATACATTTCATGAACCAATGAGTGGTTCATATTCTTAAAGTATTGGCTCCACTTGGTTCCTTTTTATCCACATTTTCCTCCTCCGTGTTTGTGGACACTGCTTGAGGCGGGCGGGCAGAGGGGACTGAGGGAAAGCACAAGGGCGCATGCCACTTCGTTCCTTCCCGAGAACTTGCCACAGTTTGGTTATTTAAAAAATTGGCGGGGTGGGGGGTGCCATCCGGTCTACAGGACCACGCCTGGTGACCAGACAGGCTGCGCTTGTATTTCCCAGCTGCCCAGGAGCTGAGTTGTCACACTTCACCCCTACCCCTCCAAACATCAAAGCCAGTTCTCAGACAGTGTACCTCTCCGGAAAGCCAGAACTAGAGTCCGTGCTGCTCCAAGGCGGAGATCACTACAGCTGGGAGTGAGGGTGATTCCTGCCTGGTTTGGAAAAAAATGTGAAAATGTCTCGCAACAGCCAAAATAAGGGCCAGGTAGAAGGCCGAAAGCGGGAGGGGAGGGGAGGGGAGGGGAGGCCCCCACGGAGGCAGCGTCTGTGCTGACAGCTAGGTGTGATGGTTTAGGGAAGAGGGTGGAGAGAGCATGGCTCTGAGACTGAGACCGGGATTATGGCGGAGCCAGGACAGAACTAGGGGGGTCAGGAAGGCAGGAAAGCGTTGGCACAAAGGGCAGACTGTGGGGCGATGCCCTTCGCCCAGCAGCAACCCGAATCTGAGAGCTGGAAATAGCCAGAACGGGAACTTTTCCCACTGAAATAGATGCTCTCTCTCCGTTCCCTGGGAATGTTCTTGAGGGCTTGCCTGATGCTCTTCCCAGTGCCTGCAGTGCCTGTCCTACAATCTCCATCTCTCCAAATCCAACCAACTTTCAAGACCTAAAAATGACTTCCGAGACCCGTTCCTGATATTGTACACATGTATGTGGCTCCCCTTCGAGATAGCACGTGGGCTCTGGCAAAGGTAGATTCATAAAAGCTCCATAAACATTTATTTTAAATTGAACTGAGTTACGCTGATTTCCTCAAGTGTTCCCACCGGGACAGGCTATCCCATCCTTGGAAGCAGAGACTTTCCACTGGAAATTCCCGAGGACCCAGGCAGCCGGGGGCGGTGTGTGTGCTGTACCCCGTCCAGAATGACTCACTGTGGTCACCCTGTGACCCATTTTCCACAGCGAGCTCTGGCTGAATGGATTTTCATGAAGCTTCCTTTTTACAATGGTCACCTCCTCACTGCAGAGGCAAGGCCAGATGAAGCATGGGCTGGAAACACTGAGGTTTCCAATGTCACTGCTGAGGGTGGAAAAAAGGAATTGGAAGGGAAAAGGCAGGCCCCTTCACATGTGGCCTAACCTGGGTTGCTCTTCTTCTCCCCAATAAAATCGCTTCCTCCATCTCCTCGAGGAACCGCAGGGCCTGTGACAAATGGGAAAAGGAGTCTGGGTGGGTGGGGACCACTTGCCCAAGGCTACGAGACCGTGAGTCCGGGATGGAGCCACAGTGCTCTTCTCGGCAGCCACGCAGCTGTCGTGTCGGGGAAAGTCAGGCGCTCCGTGTCCCACGCATCATGTAAGGATGAATTCCTAAGTGTGACTGAGTTTTAACAAATGCCTTTAGCCGTGGGACCCCTTCTCCCATCAGAGACTCCTGGGACGAGGTGCTTCTGCTCTCTCTGTGCCCATTTGTGCCCTTCTGTGTCATTTCACAGTGTCCTCGATGGGCTGGCGGAGGGGGGGTGGGGCAGGGAACTTGATTGTCAACTGAGAACCACCACTCCCTTTAGTCACGAACATAAAACATTCTGTTAGTTTTTCAAAATGTAGAGTATGGGGACGTGTGACTCTGCCAAGCAAATACCGTGAATAACAACAACGTCTGCTGTTTCTGAGATGGTCACATGAGGAAACGACACAAGTGAGAGCTGAGGGAGCACACGAGCCTATCCACACACCCCCTGGGGGATGGGGGAGTTCAGCGCGGGGGCGGCCCAGCATTCCTGCCTGTGGCCTCTGGTTACTTCGAACTTGGCAATCAGGCAACAAGGTGAGTGACGTGCAGTTCCGGTGTCACCCTGGGGCATTGTTGGAGCAGCTCAGACAGGGGTATCTAAGACAGGGGTAACCCTGTGAGCCTGTGTCTGGCGTCACCACTCGCTAGGGGCTCAGGCTCTGTGACGTTTCCTGTGGGCTTGCAGGCCGTTTCCGGGAGAGATGCGAACAATCTGTCTGGGAGGAAGGAGAGCTCTCTGACGTGACGGCTCTGGAGGACATGACACTTCGACTCTAACTCAGCACACTCATGTCAGAAAGTCCTTCCTGACGGACAGACTGCCCCTGCTCCTCTGAGGCCTGTCTGAGCCACTCCTGTCCCCCTCCCCGGCTGCTCATGAATGAGCTGAAGAGAATCTTTGCTACGTCTTCACCCCATGCTTGTGTGAGAGGCACGTTTTTAACTTCTGGAAAACCAGACTCGGACAGTGAAAATGTGCAAGTCCGTGTGGGTCCTTCGCAGCTATAAATGACAGTGGCCAGGCCACCTCACTTGTTCCATGAGCCACGGGAGCCCCAAGCCAGCCTGGAGTAGAGATGAGCCTTACATACTGTCATCTGGACGTCACCCAGGCCGTGGCGACGGGTCAGACTCCTCTCTCTGGGGGGATGGAGGGAAGCCCAGCTCTTTCTGGGAAGGAATGCTGGTTTTGGGCACAAAAGTAAGTCTCTTAAAGGGAATAAAGCTTAAAAATGCACAATGTAATTCCCTCACCCTCCTTGCCTCGCGGCATCCAGCGTGGGGAAGGAGACCCACGGGCCCAGCCCTCGTGAGACTTGCAGTCTAGGTGACAGCGCGAGATGATGAGTACTTACTCTTCTTTAACCTGACATAAAGGGAGGAAAGTTATTTTGAAAACTGGCCGCACTTTAGCTTGAAGAAGGACAGGAGACTTCCTTGGGTCGGGGCGCCCTTCCTGGAGGTTCAGGCTGCGCAGGGCAGCTCCTGCCCCATCCCCGCCCGCTGCTCCGGGTGGAAGAGCACAGCGACAGTGGTCGCGTGGAGGATCAGGCACAGGAGTGCTGAATAGTCCCTGAGGGGCTGGGGTCCTCGGAGAGAAGAGATGGGAGCGAGATTTCAGGGCCCAAAGAAGGTGCAGGGGCTTGGGGGCTGCTTCCCAGGGTGTGCTGTGCCTCCCCCGCCTCCGGATGTCTGGGACTACGGGGGTCACCCCAGCGCCCCTTCAAGGGGGTGCCCCTGGGCTGGGTTCACACTTGGGCTGAGGCGGTGAGCAGCCTGGGGGCTCCCCACCCTTCACTGTCTGCCCCTCCCCTTACCAGACAGACTTAGAGGCTCATGGGGGCGTTAGACATTAAAGAAACACAGAGCAAACCAGGCAAGAGGACTAACTGTACCCAGTGACGATTTCCTGCCAGGCGTGTGTGCCACACGTGGTGGGAGTGTGTGGTGTGTGCAGGCGTGGCCTGTGCAGTCACAGCCGCGGTGGGGCCCCTGCCCACACCGGCCCCCAGCCTCTGGCTTCGGCTGAGTTAGAGAGTGGCTCTGCGATGCTCTCTGTTCACTTAAGCCTTCCCGGCTGTGTGACCAAACCAGGAAGACCAAATTCTAGCCATAAATGGAAACATTTCGAAGGGGCCCCAGTCAACGGCCAGATGAGCTGGGAGGTGACTAAGCGGCCCGAGAGGAGAGCAGTTTCTCGGTGCAGAAGCGTGGCGGGCTTCCCGGAGGGCCGGCGTGCCAGCCGCGGCGGGCTGTGCTGCCCGGGTTCTTGGCGCCGTCTGGTCAAAGGCGAAGTTGGAGCGTTCTCAGTTGGGAAATCTCAAGGTTGGCCGCTTAAAATCAGTTGAAAGTTACTGAAAAAGGACTTTCTTTTTTAAAGTTAGGACTCAGTGACGTTGGAGAACATCAAAGTGAAGCTATTTCTACATGGATTTACACATGGTACGTGTGTACATACCACAAAACCATTAAACATCATCAGATTTGGTCAATTTAATGAAAACCAGCCCAGAGAGATAATTATTTAGTGTTTTAAGAAACACTTTTAAGAAATCTGTTGCTATGCTGACTCACTTTTTTCCTTTCAAAATGGCGTTTTTTTTCTTTGCTTCCCATTTCCCCCAGTTTTCTGCTGAGAATCCCACGGCACCACAGTACTGCGTGGACGTGGGCACGGATGTGCAAGAACTAACCTCCCACGGGGGAAGAGTCCCTGGGTTCCTGGGGCACAGCCGTGGCAGGCTGAGCTGGGGCTCCTGGAGGTGTGCCCCCCACAGGCAGGTGAGGGTTCTGCGGGGGGCGTACTCATGGCTCCCAGGCACCCGAGGCGCCCAGAGGAGGATGGCCCAGAGGAGGATGGCCCAGGGGTCTCGGGACTCCAGGCCCCTTGGAGGGTCACACAGGAAGGTCAGGAGGGGGCAGAGGGCTCTTGGTGCTCACCCGGTCCTCAGTGACCAGGGACCACAGCCCAGAGAGGGAGCTTGTGCGGGGCCACACAGCTGATGACCGCAGGCTTGGGACTTGGACCAGGTGGGCTGTGTGGCCTCCACCTCTGGGGCACACAGGGACACCCCGTTTCCCAGCCTTCTTGTTGGATGGAGTCTCGGGGCCGGGTTGTGACCGTGGATCCCACGTAGAAGTGACATCCAGCTCGCCCTGCGAGCCGCCTCCATGTGACCCTCCGCATGGTCTTTCTGTCACCTGCCTGGGTGCGGAGGGCTCTGGGGACGGACCGCCCAGCACTGGTGGGGCACAGCTGTCAGATGGAGGGATCCCAGGTCCCCGAGTGCCCACAGGGCTGGACGCAGCACTCTTGCTAACCGGCTCTGAATTGTGGCGGAGCGGCGGTGGGCCTGAGGTGCTGGGGCGTCAGAGCGTCTGTGACAGTGCCCTGCTTGCCCTGGGCCGCTGAGGCCCTTCTGCTCCCCAAGCTGCTGCCGAGCTTGGAACTTGGGGGGTCCTGAGCGTGGGCATGCCAAGGACACACGAGGTCCTTGAATCTGCACCTCCCGCTGTGTTGCCCAGGCGCGGTGGATGAGAAACCCCCGAGCACAAGCCTGATGGCCAAGCGGGAGTCTCAGGCCCGGGATGGAAACCCCGCCGGAAGGCAGCCACGCTCACGGGCTGTCGCCCCGAATGGGGAGCGGAGGCTTCGTCTGGCTACTTCTTTTACAGAAGCAGCTGCTGGTGCCCTCACTGTGACCTGCTTGGTGGGGCTCCGAGGACACTCAGCCTGAGGGTTTCTCTGTGGTTTGTTAACGGGGTGGGGGGCTAGCTGGGACCTGCAGGATGGTGAAGAGGCCAGTGCAGGGCCGAAGGACAAACCACATTCCACTCAGAGATGGCAGAGAGGGAAAGAGCTGTGTGCTGGGCTGCATGTGGGCCGCATGGGAGACGAAGGTGGCAGGTCGCTCTGGGATGAGCAGAGGACTCCAACAGAGACAAACCCTGAGCACAGGCTGACCTCCAGGCTCTGGGGCTCCGGGGAACAGGGTTGGCTGAGAGAAAAGTGAATCACCGCATCCAAGGACACGGTTAGAGGGCCTTGGGCCCGAGGAGCCTGTTCCCAGAATTCTGGTGGTGGGCTCCATGTCAGCCAGACTTTGCACCAGGCTGTCCTGCGGAGGCCACGTGATACATGAATTCAACCCTGATTCTAGAACTGAGAGCTGTCAGTCACAATAGCAAAGAAGGATGCATATTACTTAGGGATAAATCTAAGAAAATAGGTGTGAGACCGCACACTGGCCAGCACAGAGAAGTGCTGAGATCAGAGAAGACTAGAAAGGCAGAGAAGTGGCCCATGTTCATGGACCAGAAGCGTACACAGCATCCAGCTCGGGGTTCTCCCAACTGATCTTTGGATTCAATGTGATCTCAGCCGATCCCACCAGGCTTGTTTCAACACACTGAAAAGATGATTCTAAAATTTATATGGAAATTCAAAGACTTTTAATAGAAAAAACAATTTCTAGCAAAAGAACAAAATGGGAGGCTTTCTACCACTGGTATCTGAATGAACCTTATCAAGGGACTTTGAGCTGCATGCACTTGTGAGCAGATGAGGGTGAGGAGGGTTATTGTCAAAGTAGGTTGGCCTTGCAGACCCCCTGAAAGGATCTCTGGGGCCCCTGAGACCCCCCCCCCCCCGCCAGACCACACTTTGAGAACAATGCAGTCATCAGATGGGCGGGAATATTCTCTGAACGAACAGGGCCCGCTGGAGCCCAGGCCGGGCTGGAGAGTGTGTATCTCTGTCCCCCTCACCCCCCACCCCCTGATATCCGTCAGCTTCAGGACCCATCGCTGGGGGAGTGGGAAGCTGAGAGTCACATGAGACCCTGCGGGGCTCCCGCAGTCGAGGAGAGAGATGGTGGGTGAGGAGCAGGCCGGCGCCCGCAGCCTCCCTCGCCGCCCGGGACTGGGCTCCGCAGGTGCCCCGATGGCGAGACCCGCTCGTTCTCCCGCATAGCCGTTTGGGCGCTGCGTGGGGTCATGGGGAGGATGCAGATCCTGTCTTCCCGCCCTTCACTCTCCACACGTGACTCCGTCTTCACACGCCGCCGCCTCACTTCTGTGCCCGAGACCACCAAGGCCACCGCAAGAGACTGAGGGAGGGACCAGAGGGAGTTCTTACTAGAAGGGCCGCTTCCTCCCGGTGGCCTCCCTGGACACTTCCACGGGCACCTCATAGGCTACGCCTCGCTGCAGAGACTGGCACGTGTTGTTTCTTGTCCGGAACAGCAAGGAGGAAAGGAAGGATGGGTGTGGGGTGAGCAGAGAGCACACCTGGCCTCAGCCTCGTCCGCCCCTGCACAGGCTCTGACAAGGCCCTACTGGGGAGCTCCGGGGCCCCCCTCCCCTGCCCTTGAAGGAGCCCCGGGCTGATTCCCTGCCCTTGACTTCTGATCGGGGCTCCTCTTGTAGGACACAGATAGCCAGCCTCCGCTCTGCCTGACCCTGTCTAGGTCCCCCACAGTGACCTGGAGAGCCTCTCCGGGGCCAGCTGGACGCAGTGTGGGGGTGCTGTCTGCAGGGCTCCGTGGCCCCTGAGCGCCTGGCTTTTCTGCCCTCTCTGTACATTATGAAAGTGAATCAGCCCTCTCCTTCCGTGTCCCCAGATGCTGCCCCTCCGCATGGCACCCCACAGTGCAAGGCAGACCTCTGAGCTCAATTCTGCGGTGAAGAGGAGGGTGAGAGAGAGGAAGGGGCAAGCAGGGCCGGGAAAGCCTGTCCTGTCCTGAGGCTGGCGGTCAGCGTGCAGGCTTCTGCGGGAAGCCTGGGTGCCAGCCCGTCTGAGCGGCCGGAGGGGTTCCAGATGTGGGGTTCTGCGTGACTCACCGAGGCGGCTGGGCTGCATGGCTGGATGACCCGGCAGCACGTCCTCAGTCTCTCCAAGACCAGCGGCTGATTCCCGTGGGGGTCCTCTGAGGCAGCAGGCCTGGGGGACAGGGCAGGGGGGTGTTCTCAGGGCCCAGGGTGAGGCCTGGGGGACAGGGCTGGGGGGTGTTCTCAGGGCCCAGGGTGAGGCCTGGGGGACAGGGCAGGGGGGTGTTCTCAGGGCCCAGAGTGAGGCCCGGGGGCCAGGGCTGGGGGTGTTCTCAGGGCCCAGGGTGAGGCCCGCAGGCCAAGTGCATCGAGGCATGTCCGCAGGGTGGGCAGGTGAAGGGGGCACAGGCTCTGAGGGGGCTGTGGGGGCAAAGCCCAGCAGACTGGAGAGGTATGAGGGAGGGAGGGAGTTCACCTCGCTGGCGTGTCCAGACCTCCTGGTTGGAGGATGTTGAACAATGATTTGGACCCCCTGCCGTCACCTTTTTTAAAAGCAGAATCATCCAAGGCATCCATTCAGAAGGGCTGTGCGCCAAGCACAAGTAACATTTCCTCCTCAGAGACAAGTAGCCTCCGAGTACACATCTTGAATGAAACGTTTTTCTGGCTGAGAAAATGTACGTATTTAAACATAAAGCTGGAACATCTGCGAAGAACAGGTCTGTGGGAAGGGTGGCAGGCGGGAGGGAGTGAGCACTAGATGGCCGTGCCGAGAGCAGATATGATGAAATGTCCTTGGAAGACATGCTGACGTCTCTTGAGCCACAAGACCGTGTTGGAGTTCCAGGTCCCGGGGTCCCCCAGGACTCCTGACACAGCTGCAGGCCGTCAGGTCACAGGGACGGGGCTGAGGCTTGTTCTCTGCGATCCCCCAACTTCCCTGCGGCATCTGCCTGAATTTCCTCTGGCTGTTGGGCTCGCAGATGCCTGGTTATGCAAGACTCATTCCCATTTTTGGCAAAGGAAGTTGGTCAAGGAGGAAAGGAGCGCCTTGGGCTGCCGGCCAGCGGGGCGGGGGAGGAGGCTCTGGGCGCCCGTCTCTGGGGGACAGCGGAGCGAGCGAGGGCCCCGGGCCAGTTCGGGACCGCCTCTCTCTGGAATGTGTCTTTGGAGCAGGAAGCCTTCCCAGATTCCTCTCTCATCTCCTGGCCGGACGTGGTCGTGTGCTCTTTCCTGAGCCTGGGGCGGAGGACCCACCTGCCCTCCCTGGTCTGGGCTGAGCCCCGTGGGGAAGCTGGGGGGGGATGAGTCAGTTACCAGGAAGGCGGAGGAGCAGATGGTGGGTGGCCCTGCAAGGTCTCACCAGCAATCACAAAGTCATAAGCAAGCCCACAGGGTGACAATAATAGTCCTCAGAGAGTCCTCGTCCTCAGTGGGGCTTTCTCGCGCCAGGCGAGCATTTAGAGACGTAGGAGGGCTTTTAAAAATCACGTTCTCTGAGGTATAGTGTGGACTGTATGTAAAGTTATACATACAGTGAGACGAACCATTTTAAGTGCAAGTTTGATAATCTTGACAAGTTCATATGCCCGTGCGACCATTAGCGTGATCAAGACAGAGAACACGCCCACCTCCCAAGGGGGTCCCTGCTCCCCTTGGCCAGAAACTTCCCCCCCCCCCGCTATCGATGAGGGCAGTTTGTAATTACAGGTAGGTTTCCCATGGAAAGTCAACGCAGGCGGTTTCCGAGACGCATCCCAACTTCATTGCTGAGTGTTTGATCGTGCGATATACCGCAGTTTGCTTACACAATCACTTGTTCATGCTGCTTGTTTCCACTTTGGGGCCACCGTGAATAAAACTGCTGTGACACTGGCGCGGAAGCCTCTGTGATGCTGCGTCTCCGGGTTCCTCGTGAGTAAATGTGCGGAACCGAAGGCCGGGGCGTAGAGACAGTGCACCGTTAAGCCTCAAGGAACCGCCAGTTTCCCACAGCCGTTGTGCCATTTTACATTCCCGCCAGCGGATGGGGGAGCTCCCGTCCGCGTCCTCATCAACACTGGCTGCAACCTTAGCTCTCTCGTGCTATCTCGTCAGAGCCTTAACTCGCATTGTCCCCGGGGCGCGTCCTGCTCCATGACGGTACACGTGACTGGCCAGTCGTAGATCTCCTCTTGGGAAGGGTCTGTTCTAATCGTTTGCCTCTCTTTTTAAAAAACTTTTTATTTTGACATAATTTTAGATTCGCAGAGAAGCTGTGAATCTAGTGCAGAGTTCCCATGCACCCCTCACCCAGTTTCCCCAGGGATATTATCCTACGTAACATCATGGAAGTCAAACGGATCCAAACCGGGAAACAGTCATTGGCACCAAACTACAGACCTTGTTTGGATTTCTCCAGTTTCCTCTCTCTTTCTTGAGTTCATGACTCTGTAGCCACCACAGTCAGGGTATAGAACTTTTCCATCACCCCAAGGAGCTCCCTCGTGCTTTCCCATTATGGTCACACTCCCCCTCAACCCCCCATCCCAGGAAAGCCCTATTCTGTTCTTTATATAATTTTGCTATTTTAAGAATGTGATATAAATGGAACCACACAACGTGTAATCTTTTGAGGTTGAATTTTCTATCATCATAATGCATTTGAGATTCAAGCAAGTTGTTGCGTGTATCAATAGTTTGTTCACTTTAAACACTTTTATAATTATTGATGTATAGTTGGCATACACTGTCATGTTAATTTCAGATTCACGATTTAGCGTTTGGACAGTTCTATACATTACACAGTGCTCACACGGTTAAGTGCAGTCACCACCTGTCACCACCCACGGTTACTACAGTATTATGGACTGTACTCCCCAGCTGTGCTTCTCATGCTTATGACTCATTTATTTTATAACTGAAAGTTTGTACCTCTTCATCCCCTCCTCCCCTTCCCTGATTCCCCACCCCTCCTCTCTGGCAATCACCAGTTTATTCTCTGTATTTATGTATTTTAGTTTTTTGTTTGTTTGCTCATTTTGTTTTTTAGATTCCGTGTGTAAGTGAAATCATATGGTATCTGTCTTTCTCTCTCTGACCTATTTCACTTAGCATAATGCCTTCTAGGTCCATCCATGTTGTTGAAAATGGCAAGATTTCACTCTTTTTGATGGCTGTGTAATACTCTGTCTGCGTGTGTGTGTGTGTGTGTGTGTGTGCGTGCGCGCGCGCATACTACATCTTCTTTATCCATTCCTCCATCAGTGGACACTTGGGCTGCTTCCGTATCTTGGCTGCTATAAATACTACCACAATAGACCCAGGGGTGCATGTATCCCTTTGAATTAGTGTTTTTGTTTTCTTTGAGTAAATGCCCAGTAGTGGAATTACTAGATCAAGTGGTATTTCTATTTTATCTTTTTGAAGATCGTTTGTTCCTTTTTTATTGCTGAGTAGTATTCCATTTTATGGAAGTACCACAGTCTACTTGTTGAAGGACATTTGCATTTCTGGAATAAACTCTACTTGGTCATAGTTTATTATTATTTTTATATATTGTTGTATTTTATTTGCTAACATTGTGCTGATGACCTTTCCATCTTTGTTATTTGGGAATATTGATTTGTAGTTTTCTTTTTTTGAGTATGTGCTACCTTTATCTAGTTTTGACATCAGGATAATGCTGGCCTCATAAAATCACTTGGGAAGTGTTCTCTCATATTTTCTGGAAGAGAATAAGTAGAATTAGTGTTACTTCTTCTTTAAATGTTTGGGAGAATTTATTAGTGAAGCCATCTGGGCCTAGAAATTTCTTGTTTTGTAGGGTTTTAAACTAAAAATTAGATTTCTTTAAGAGTTGTAGAACTACTTAGATCATCTGTTTCACTTCGAGTTTTGGTACTTGGCAGTTTTTGAGGAATTGGTTCATTTCATCTAAGTTGTTGATTTTATGTGTGCAGAGTTGTTTGTTTGTTTGTTTGTTTTTAGTATTTCCCTATTTTCCTTTTCATATCTGCAGTGTCTGTAATTTTGGTGTCTCTTCGTTCATTCCTGACAGTGATAATTTGTGTCTCCTCTCCTTTTCTGGTTGGTTTTGCCAAATTTGTATTGATCTTAATTGTCTTAAAAAACCAGCTTTTGTCACCATTGATTTTCTCTATTGTGTTTTGTTTTAAATTTCATTGATTTCTTCTCTTTTCTTTATTTTTCTTCCTTCTACTTGATTTCAATTCATTTTGTTCTTTTAAAGTAGATTCTTTTTAAAAAAAGTTTTATTTATTTATTTTTGAGAGAGAGAGAGCGAGAGCGAGCGAGCAAACAGGGGATGGAGAGAGAGAGAGAGGGAGACAGAGAATCCCAAGCAGACTCAGCATTCTCAGTGCAGAGCCTGATGTGGGGCTCGAACTCTTAAACCATGAGATCATGACCTGAGCCAAAATCAAGAGTCGGATGCTTAACTGACTGAGCCACCCAGGCACCCCCTTTCCAAGAAGATTCTTGAGGTGAAAACTTGGTTATTATTTTGAGATCTTCCTCCTTTTCTAATATAAACATTTAGTGTTATGCATTTTCCTGTAAAGACTGCTTTAGCTGCATACCATGATTTCTGTTATATTTTCATTTTATTCAGTTAAATATAATATTTAATTTTCCTTGAGACTTACTCTTGGTCCATAGATTATTTAGAAGTATGTTGCTTAAATTTTAAGCATCCAGAGATGTTTCTTCTTATATTTCTGTTATTGTTACCTAGTTTGACTCCATTATAGTTAGAGAACATACTCTTCAGTTCTCTTATCTTTATTAAAAAATTTTTTTAAAGATGACGAGTATCATTTATCTTGGTAAATGGTCCACGTGCACCTGAAAAATGTTTGCTTTCTGCTCTGGTTAGGTGGAGTGTTTCATAAAAGTCTGCCAGGTCCCGCTGGTTGGCAGTCATATCCAGTTCTTCTTTATCCCTGCCGATTTTCTGTCTGTTTGTTCTGGAAGAGAAGTGTTGATGTCTTCAACTACAATTCTGCATTTGTCTATTTTCCCTTCCAGTTCTGTCTTCACAAATTTTGCTTCATGTATTTTGAAGCTGTGTTGCTAAGTACACATTTAGGATTATATGTCTTTTTGGTGAATTGACCTTTTTATTATCAGTTTTCCTCTTTATCTGTGATAGTTTGCTTTCCTCTGAAGTCCACTTGATCTGTTATTAATAGATGTACCCTAATTATTTTGAGTTGTGCTTAGATGGTATATCTTTTTCCATCCTTTTAACACTAGCCTATCGATACTATATTTAAAGTGAGTTTCTTGTAGATAGCACATAGCTGAGTGATTTTTTAAAAAATTCATTCTGATACTCCCTGTATTTTAATGGAGACCACTTTTTTTAACTGCTAAAAAATTAAGTGATTTTAATTTCATTGTTGTCTCTTTTTTCTTTTTTACATGATACTTCAATTTTCATAGTCTCCTTTCAATATTTTCAATTATTTTTTTACACAAAATCTTATTTCATGACATTATTCTTTTTTTTTTTTTATAGTTTATTGTCAAGTTGGTTTCCGAATAACACCCAGGGCTCCTCCCCACAAATGCCCTCCTCCATGCCCGTCACCCCCTTCCCCTGTCCCCCTCCCCCTTCAGCCCTCAGTTTGTTCTCAGTGTTCAAGAGAATGGAGACCACTTTTAATGTAATCATTAACATGGATTCAGGCCTACCATTTTATTTTACTTTTGTTGTGTTTTCCTTCCACTCTTTATTCTTCTGTTTCTTCATTCTTGCTTTTGTTTTGGTTATTTGAACATTTTTTAATGTTCTATTAAACGTTCTAAAAACATTTTTGAACATTCTCTTTTAATTTATCTATTGTATTGTTGATTACAATTTTTTAGTAGTCCCCAGCAGTGGCAATATGCCTACGTAAACTTTCACAGCCTACTTGGAATCAGTATTTTACCATTTCGTGGGTTTTGTGGGGATCCTGCCCCCCTGTAGGGTCATCCTTTGTGTCATACTTGTCTGTGCTCAGCTGAAGACTGAACACATGCTGCAGACTCCGTGAGAATATTACAGTACTTGGTTTTAATCATCAAACATTTTAAAGAACTGAAGTGGAGAAGAAATCTATTACCATGTTTGTTGCTCTTCCTTTCTCAATTTTCCTTACGTCTGAGAAACTTCTTTTGGCCACAGTTTGAGGGAATGTTTCCTGATAGCAAAGTATCTTTGTTTTTCTTCATCTAAGAATATCTGTATTTCATGTTCGTTCCCGAAGGGTATTTTTGCTGTGTATAGAATTCTGAATTGGTGTTCTTTTCTTTGCCCACTTGAAAAATACACCACTTCCTTCTGGCCTCCATAGTTTTTGATGAGAAATCTCTAGTCATTGCAATTGCTGTTCTTTTGTAAGTAATGTGTCATTTTTATCTGGCTGCATCAAAGACATATATATTTTTTTGCCTTTAGTTTTCAGAAGTTTGATTGTGAGGTGTCTAAGTGTGGATTTATTTAGGTGTTTTTTGCTTGGAGTTCATTAGCTTTGTGAGTCTGAGAAGGAGAGAAGTATTCTGGCAGAGACTTCCAAGACTGGACTTGTCTGCAGAGCTATATGTGAAGGAATTTAAGGTTCTGCAAAAAGTAGTTGCAGGAGCCTAGTGGGCTAAGTTTTACTTGGTATTTTCCAGGATATGGCTTGGTCAGGTTGGCCAAGTAGATGGCGACAATAGAAGTCCCAGGTTCTTGCTGTGTACCGTAGCTCCCACTGGGGCCAGTCCTTGGCGCCTGGGTTGGATGAGCACATCTCTGGTCATTGGGACCACGCATGGTGACATAAAGGGCTTGGATTGGAATGACCCTTTTCCTCATCACTGATCCGGGAGGAGGCAAATTTAGACAGGTAATGCCAATGGACGTCATCATGTTGGCCAACTTCCCACGGATGCCTCCGAATGTGCAAGGCAGTTTATGCCCCACGACCCTCTGCTGAGGGCTAAACTAGGGTGGGAGTGGGTGGGAGAAGGCACCCAGCAGTAGTCCGTGGAGAGCTGGCCCAGGTGGAGAAGATGATAAGCAATGCAGTCAAGTGGCCTGTAAAGATGTGGCCCACTGCTTTCTGCAACTGCCCCTCATGGGCTCTCTTCCTCCCTGGGACCAGCCTGTCTCCCCTGGGGCTTAAGGGACTGAGGCTCTGCTCGTGAGTCTGCCCAGACACCAGTGTCTGTGCCCAGGATGGATGAGCACAGGCTGGAACCAGAGGGGTGACTGAGCAGGAGGATGGTGGGACATTCCAGTCAGTGGTGCCAGAGACAAAGCAGGGGTCGCAGGAAAAGATAACCTCCCAGGTGAAGATTTTAAAGGCAGAGCTGCTCTAGGAGACACAAGGACCGGGGGTGGATCCCTGAGCAGATGCAGATGTGCGAGAGGTGGCCCTGGCTGAGATATAGATGGTCAGGGAGCTGGAGGCCCAGGGGACATCCACAGGGTCCCCCTAGATGCTGGCTATGGGGCAGGATGCAGGGAGGCACCAGGTTTGGATCCCAGTGACACGCAGGTACCCTGTGAGGTGGAGCTGGAGGGGAGGAGAGAGGGCCATGGATCCGTACTGTGGAAAAGGCACTGGGGCCCCTGTAAGGGGCAGGGCTGGCTCATGAGGGCCAGAAGCAGGGCTGCAGCACAGCATAAGACACAGGCATGAAGCATGGATGCTCATAAAAGGGAGTCATGTGATGAGACAGTGAAGAACTTTGAGTGTTCGTTACCTTTGCTTTTAATAAGATTTATTTCATTATAAGTTTATATAATTTGTTTTTTAATAATGGCTGTGTTTAGCAGCAAGGTCTCAAAATTCTGGAAAACATGTCAGTGCCCATGTGAGCTCTGCCGCAGACCCCGGGTGTGGGTGTGGCAGTGGGAAGACCATCCAGGGGGGTGGGGTGAGCCCTGGTTGCAGGACAGAGCTCCTGGGGGTCCGTGGGTCTGCCTTGGAAGACATGAAGGGATTTGGGCCCGGGGGCTTCAGGCCTGGCTCCCAGCTTCTGCTGGGTGGGGACTTGGGGCCTCCTCTGCTGCTTGCTGACTCACAGGGTCCATGGCGAGATCTGGGTCACTCACTTCCTTGTGACTCATGGCTTGGCCACTGCTGCCTCCAGCCTACTTTGCATCTGAGAGGACGTGGTTTACTGCTGACCGTCCCAGGGCCTCTTGGAGGCCCCCCTCCCTCCTTACAGTCTGTCCAGCTCCTAACCAGAGCAGGACAGGCCTGCAGGGCCCAAGTCTCTGAGGACGTGAGGATTGCTTGGGAATGAGCTCTCCATGGTTCTCCATGAGGCCTTGAGGGAGGTGGAGCCAGAGAGTTCCAGGGCCAGGAACCAAGAGCTTCAGAGGCCCGGAGGCCATCACAGGCCACACACTGACCACCAGCCTCATCCCCATTCATTCATTCATTCTTCAACAACCCTTCCGAGAGTCTTCCTCTTGGAGGATGAACAGGTACACTGTGGGACAAGACTCAAGCCCTAAGTGAATCCTCCCGGCCACAGGTGGCCAGTGCCACAGGGATCAATCCTGGGCAGCCGGGTAGGTGGGGAGCAGCCTTCATCATGGAAGCTGCCAGAACATTGAATGGACGTCTGCATCGCGTAGCAAAAGCCCTGGAAACATCTCCACTATGAGTTCTAGCCACACCTTCACTGGCTGCACACATTTAAAATAATTGTTCTAAGAGGTATTCTTACTTTGCTCTGGAGTTAGCAAAATATTTGTGATCAGTAAATCAAATCCTGCGCAAGTTATTTTTGTAGTCATTCAAGTCAGACAGTGTGGGTTCGCGGCCTGGGTTCGCGGCCTGGGTCTGTGAGCTTGGGCTGCTGCTCAGCAGCTCTGGCCCGGAGAGACGCCCTGTGTGCCCAGAGCTTGCTCAAGGCGTGACCGTGCGAGAAAGCATGTGGGACAGGAATGGCCTATAGCACAGTGACAAAGGAGCTCATTTCTTAACTCAAGGACATCTTTCAGCTTAGGAGTTTCTGAGGGTCCTAGGTGTTTTGTTGAAGGGGAGGTGGGTTCCTGGACCCTGGGAAAACCCCAGACCTGCAGCTTGTACCGGCCCTGCTCCCTTTCCCTGCCCTGAAGGAGAGGGTCTGGATTTGCTCAGCCAGCCTGGCGGCGGGGGCCTGTCCATCTCCACGTGGACCTGGGTTGTGGCCTCCAGGCGGGTGGGCCGATGGGTCTCAGTGGACAGGAAACCCCAGCCCGGTGTCACCGGGGAGGAAGGCCCTCGTCCCACCCTAGCCCTTGCCCCCTGCTCCGGACCTCCTGGTTTGTCCTTCTGTGTTCAGGGATTGTCTGATTGGCTTCCATCCTGCCCTTGGATGGCAAGCTCGGGAGCACAGGCCCAGCGCTTTCCCTCGGTCACGGGATCGTTCCCGGGGAATGGCCCAGCCACCACCTCCCTCTCTCTGGCTTCTCTTCACATTCTCTGCTCCCACCCCGCCCGGATGCTTGGGTTGCTTCTTCCTCTTCTCCGTGCTTCTCTCCCCAGACCCCCTCCCACTGACCCTCACAGCCCTGTCTGACAGCCAGCCTCCTTCATCCTGGGAAAGCTGCCCAATCCTGGGAGCACGCCCTCCCCCAGGCCCATGGCCTGTCCTGCGGGCCGGGCGTGGGAGGACAGCCGGGGCTGTGGGGAGGCGTGATGGGAGCCATCTGGGGCCTGTCGGCGCCCACAGAGCCTCCCCGCTGACCGCAGCTTTCTGCGGAAGTTGAATGCTCCGTGGGACGATGCCCAGACTGGGCTGTGGTTTGGAAGCGGCTTGGGAAACTGGAGGCGGATGGCAGCGTTGTGACGAGTTTGGAGTCCGGTTATCTGAGCTCGGTCCCTTAAGGCCCTGTTCAGAAACCAGGAAACTGCCCCGTCTGCACCTGCTCCGGCCACGGTTCTGGAAGCCACACCTGGGAGGTGGACTGGGCTGTGCCCGCTTCTGCCCCGAGCCCCCCATCCCAGCGCTGCCCACCCAGGCCAGCGGGTGTGGGCAGAGCGGCCCCCTCAGTGCTGCTCACCAGCTGCCCACCGTCTTGGGCATGGAACCTCCAACAGGCCGGCCTCCGTGTCCCCTCGGGACCACATGGGGTGCTCTCCCTCCCCACCCCCAGCCCCAGTTCTGTCTTCCTCCAGTGCCCTATCTGTCCTCGTGGCCGGGACCGCCGCCCCTCCCTCTGCACCCTTCACGGAGGGCCCGAGTGGCCTCACCCTGGACTCAGCCCACGCCTGGACCCTGGTTTTCTGATTTATCGACTTGGGGCACACGCACGTCGACCAGGATGAAGTTACTCCAGCTGACAGCAATAGCAACGTTTATCTGTTGCCGTGAACTCAGGACCGAATTTCTGCCCACCCTCACCCTCGGACCTCACGAAGGCCACGACTTTTGGAAGCTGGCAGGCCCCGGAGACGGCCAGTCCGCACCCAGGAGAGAAGCCTCGGGGCTCCCGGGGGTGCGCCGGGCTACTGGGTGGGGGGGGGGCTGCGGCTGGCGGTGCCCTCGGACCCGCCCTCACTGCAGAAAACCGCACCCAGGCCCCTTCTAACGCCCGGTTGGTGGAAATCTTCACCAACACTTCCCTGCGAGAGTGTATTCAAAGCTCCAAAGACACCCCTTCCTCTGAGCCAGCAGACTACACAGCATGTCCCAGTGATTCCCCAAAACCCTCATGTCCTGAGGGGGACGGATACTGTCCATGCAGCTGACTCTGCAGTGACAATATCTGCCTGGTCTTTACGTGGGGTTTCTCTTTTACTGGACCTTCAAAACATTATTTTTATTTATTTTTATTTATTTTATTATTTTTGAGACAGAGAGCGCGTGAGGGCGCAAGCGGGGCAGGCACAGATGAAGAGAGAGAATCCCAGGCAGGCTCCGTGCTCACTCAGCAGGGCTCGATTGCCGTGGAGGCAAACGCTGCCTCTCCCTGTGGCTGCCGATCTCCCCGCAACCCCGCAGCTCTGCCCTCCACGGCACCCCTCGGACGGAAGCCCGAGCACAGCGCCTTGCTCACGGCTTCGTTCACTCGGCACCACCAGTCCGGTTGTGTGTGTCCACAGCTCCTCTGCGTGGTTTCCCCACAGCTGCTGAGAGACATTGGTCTTTCTGAGTTTTGGGTGATTATGAACAACACCGCTATGAACTTCCATGTACAAGTTTTTGTTGTAAACACAGGTTTTCATTTCTCTCAGATTAATCCTGGACTGGGTGTGCTGGGTCATATGGTAGGTGTGTGTTTAACTTGATAAAAACTGCCAAACAGTCTTCCAGGGGGGCCGGACCAAGCCTTAGCCAACCAGCCCGGCATGAGGGGCCCCGCTGGTCTGCGTGCTCGAGCGCTTGCTACTGAGAGGTTTATTTTCTGTTATGTTGTTTTTTTAATGTTAGCTAGTCTGTGTGGTGTGTGGTGGTATCTCATGTGATTTTATTTTGCATTTCCTGATGATCAGTGTTGTTGGACCCCTTTCCGTGTGCTCACCTGCAATCCTAAGTATTCCTTGGTGACATAGTTTTGTTACACTACTCATTTTAATTGGGTTGTTTGTTTTCTTACTGTTGAGTTTTGAGAGTCCTTTGTCAGATAAGAGATTTATGATCATTCTCTCCCAGCCTGTGACTTGCCTTTTTAATTTCTTAAAAGTGTCTTTCAGAGAGCGAGGTTTTTAATTTTGATGAAGTCCAATGTATCAGTTCTTTCTTTTATCAGTCGTGCTTTCGGGGCTGTGTCTAAGGCTCCTTGTCTAACACGGTCGTACAGACTTCCTCCTCCTGAGGGCTGTGCACGCATTCATGGCGGGCCCACTTTGGGTTCGTCTTCGCTGGAGGAGCGGTGAGGCCCAGCTCCCGCGGTTCCCTTCATTTTCTTTCTGCATCAGGATGGAGATGTCCCAGCACCATTCATTGGAAAGAGAGTCCTTCCTCCATTGAATTGAATTTTCACCTCTATCAAAGGATCCCAGTGTTTCAAGGGAGATGGGAGTCCAGGGACAAGCTCGGGTGGTTTCCAGGAGGGCCAAGTTCAGGCCCCCTCCTGGGTCAGCAGAGGGCTGTCCAACCCTTCCGGCCTCCAGGGGTGAGGGGCCTGGGGATGGACCAGCTCCCCTGTCCCTCTCACGATGGGTCCAGAACCTCGGGGTGTGGTACCTCTGAGTTGCTGTCACGTCTCCGGCTCCACTGTCCTTGTTAGCCCAGCCCTCCGTGCTGGGGTCCTCCTGCCTCTGCATCCCAGCGGCAGGCCTTTAGTCCACGATGCTTTCCCAACCCCGCCTCTGCCAACCTGGAGCCTGGCGGGGGGCACAGGCCGCTTGCACCCAGGCATACTGGCCATGTCCCCAGCAAACCTCCCTGTATTGGGCCCAGCATGGGGGTTCAACCCCGGGTCACTGCCGGGTCCCCACTATTCACAAACACAGGCTGTGCTGTCAGTGCTCTGAGCAGGGGCCTCACCCCCACGAAGGCCTGGCCCCCATGGCTGGGGACCCTGAAGGCCGTCCGTCCAGACAGTCCTGTGTTTCGTCATGACGAGAGGTTTCCTGTAATGTTGGACATTCACATAACCTCCAAAATTTGAGTAAATGTTTACATTTCAGACCAATTCACTGGCAAATATTCCTAAAAAGAGTTACTGGCTTTCAGAGGAATGAACTTTCTGTGGATGTTTGCACCTATTTTTATTTTTAAATTTTATTTATTATTTTTTTAAAGTTCATTTTTTTATTTTTAAAAAATTTTTATGTTTATTTTATTTTTGAGAGTGAGAGAGAGCACGAGCTGGGGAGGGGCAAAGCGAGAGAGACACACACACACAGAACCTTAAGCAGGCTCCAGGCTCTGAGCTGTCAGCACAGAGCCCGATGGAGGGACTCAAACTCACGAACCATGAGATCATGACCTGAGCCAAAGTCAGATATTTAGCCAAATGAGCCAGCCAGCTGCCCCTGTGCCTATTTTTAAATTAAGATCTAATTTCCAGTAGAAAAGGTGCAGACCTGAGTGTACAGAGCCAGGGATGTTCCCCGCTGGCACTCACGGCCCTGCCCCTCCCAGATCAGGTGTGGTCTCCAGGACCTCAGCCCCCACCTCCACGTCACCAGTGGTCCGGTTCCTATCACCAGACATTGACTTTGCCCATCCTAGAACTTCATGTAAACCATGAGCTCCCTGCATGTGGGTTCTATCGCCCAGCGTCGTGTCTCTGACACCATCGTGTGGCGTACGAGCCAGTGGCTCATTCCTCTGTCATGTGCAGTAGCGTCCCGCTGTACGGCCACACCGCACTTCACCTGTTCACCTGTTTGTGGTTAGTGGCTATGTAAATATTGCTGCAGTGGGTGCTCACAGGATGGAGACCCACCAACAAGGTACGGGCTGCTGGTTGTTCCGCATGCTTACAACACTTGGTTTAATTGAAATCATTTTGGTGGATGTTTAGTGATATCTCATCATGCGTATAATTTGTATTTTCTTGGTAAATAATGATATGAAGCACTTTTCAGATGGTTATAAGCCTTCTGAATAATTTTTTTTGGTGGCTTAAACCAACACAAATTTATTATCTTACATTTCTTTAAATTAAAAATCCAATATGGGTCTTACTGGGCCAAGATCAAGGTATTGACTGGCTACACCCCTTGCTGAGTCTCTAGGGGAGAAAATCCATTTTCTTGCCTTTCCCAGCTTCTGGAGACTGCCGTGTTCCTCAGCTCACAGCCTCCTTTTTCCATCTTCAAAGCCAACAGTGGAGGGTTGAGTCCTCTGATCTCTTCTGCCCCTCTTCCATTTTTAAGGATCCTTGTGATTACATTGGGTTCCTAGGGATAGTCAAGGATAATCTCCCTATCGTAATGTCAACTGATTGGCAATCTTAATTCCACATTCAACCCAATTCCTGGTTGCCATGTAACGTAACGAGTTTAAATGTTTCAGGGATTCGAATGTGGGGGACTTTGGGGAGTTGCTACTCTGCCTGCCACAGATATTTTCACTGAGTATGGAATTCATGGCTTTTTTTCTTCCGTCGTTTTAAAGATGTCATTCCATTGTCTTCTGGTTTGCATTGTTTCTGTTGAGAGATCTGTCTGAATTCTTGTCTTTGTTCCCCTGGAAGTAATGTGTCTTTTCTTCTCTGGCTGCTTTTATACTTTCCCTCGGTGTCACTGATTTTTAGCAATTTGACTATCATGTGCTTTGACGCGTTTTCTTTGTGTTTATCTTGCTTGGGGTTTATTGATTTTTTTTGTCTGTAAATTTATAGTTTTTATCAAATTTTGGGAAAAATTCAGCCATAATTTATTCAAATAATTTTTCAGAGTTTTCTTCTTCTCCCTTCTGGAACTCTGATTTTATTAGACCACTTGTGTTGCCACACAGGTTACCGACAGTCACTTCATTCTTTTCCTCGGTGTTTTAAATCTCTCTCTGCTTCAGTTTGATTTTTTTAAACATTTATTTATTTATTTATTTAAATTCATTTTTTTATATTTATTTATTTTTGAGAGGCAGAGACAGAGTATAAGTGGGGGAGGGGCAGAGAGAGAAGGAGACACAGAATCCGAAGCAGGCTCCAGGCTCTGAGCTGTCAGCACAAAGCCCGATGTGGGGATCGAACCCATGAACCGCGAAATCATGCCCTGAGCCGAAGTTAGAGGCTTAACTGACTGAGCCACCCAGGCGCCCCAACATTTATTTGTTTTTGAGAGACCTGACATGTCTCCAGAGGCAAGGGAAACAAAAACAAAAATGAACTATTGGGACCTCATCAAAATAAAAACTTCTGCACAGCGAAGGAAACAATCAGCAAAACTAAAAGACAACTGACAGGATGGGAGAAGATGTTTGCAAATGACATATCAGATAAAGGGTTAGTATCCAAAATTTATACAGAACTTATCAAACTCAACACCCAAAAACCAAATAATCCAGTGAAGAAATGGGCAAAAGACATGAATAGACACTTCTCCAAAGAAGACATCCAGATGGCGAACCGACACATGAAAAAATGCTCAATATCACTCATCATCAGGGAAATACAAATCAAAACCACAATGAGATACCACCTCACACCTGTCAGAATGGCTAACATTAACAACTCAGGCAACAATACATGTTGGCAAGGATGCGGAGAAAGAGGATTTCTTTTGCTCTGTTGGTGGAAATGCAAACTGGTGCAGCCCCTCTGGAAAACCGTATGGAGGTTCCTCAAAAAATTAAAAATAGAATGACCCTAGGACCCAGCAATTGCACTACTAGGTATTTATCCAAGGGATACCGGTGTGCTGTTTCGAAGGGGCCCGTGCACCCCAGTGTTTATAGCAGGTCTATCAACAATAGCCAAAGTATGGAAAGAGCTCAAATGTCCATCGATGGATGAATAGATAAAGAAGATGTGGTGTATATATATACAATGGAGTATTACTCGGCAATCAAAAAGAATGAAATCTTGCCATTTGCAATTACATGGATAGAACTAGAGGTTATTATGCTAAGCGAAATTAATCAGTCAAAGACAAATATCATATGACTTCACTCACATGAGGAACTTAAGATACAAAACAGATGAACATAAGGGAAGGGAAGCAAAAGTAATATAAAACCAGGGAGGGAGCAAAACATAAGAGACTCTTAAATATAGAGAGCAAACAGAGGGTTGCTGGAGGGGTTGTGGGAGGGGGGATGGGCTAAATGGACAAGGAACATTAAGGAAGACACTTGTTGGGATGAGCACTGGGTGTTACACATAGGGGGATGAATCACTGGAATCTACTCCTGTAATCACTGTTGCACTATATGCCAACTAACTTGGATGTAAATTTTAAAATAAATTCAAAAAAATAGAAAGGGAAAAAAATCCATGACAAGAAAATGTGGCTTCCAAAACACTGCCTTCTTAACAAGGATTTATTTCATGCCTACTCTGCACTGGGCTATTCCCAGGGCCAAGCAAGGACAGGGTTGTCCCAGGGCTTGTCACAAGGTTCTGTAGTGGCCGGTGGCAATGACAGAGGCACAGTGGTCATGGGGGCCAGAGCCCAGGATTCTCATCTCAGCTCGCCTGACCAGCCACCAAGCCACCTGACAATGGAATGTCTACACTGGAAGTGATATGGTGAGGCCAGACTCAGCAATCTCTTTAAAAGTGCTTCATCAAGAGTAGAGTGGGCCTCCTCCTCTTCCAGCCTATGCCATCCTCTGCTCCTCCCCTGACAAGGGTCTATTCTGGTGGTCTCCTTCTCTTCTTGGATCTTGTGAGGAATCAGTACTCAGAGGATACAAAAGGATGAGAAGAAAGGGACTTGGGCTCACATCAGTTCCTGTCATGTGATGTCCCTGCCATGGAAGTTACAGAAGTGACATTGGTAGGAAAGGAAGAGTAAGGACCTTGAAAGCCTGATACTGTATTAAAACAATGCTCACATGGAAAAAATGGTCAAAATCAACTTTTAAAGAGCTCTGGAAATTGATGAAAGCTTGCAATAATCGGAAGAGTGTTTATTCAAGTCAAACCACTGAATCTCAGTAAGAACGTGAGCACTGTGGAGTTTTAATTTGCTCTATTCCCATCCTCTCCCCCCCAGTTTTATGGTACCCTTGAAAACCAATAGCCTGGTAATTGTGTCGAAAACAAGCAAGCAGCCTATCAGCAACTCAAAGGGGCAGCATGTGTTTGGACCTCCCTCAAATAATAATTCTTAGACCTGTCTGGAAGTTCCCTGGACAACCCCATTCACAATGCTTGTTTTCATATTTTCTGACTCACACCTTATATACTGCAAAAACCATTTTGTCCAAGAGCATTTGGTGAAAACAAAAGAAATGAATGGCTTATACACTGAAAATTACAAAACATTGTTGAAAGAAATGACAAGAAGACATGAGAAAATGCAAAGACATCCCACATACATGGATGAGAAGACATAAAATTAATATGGAAATACTCCCCAAAGAGATCTACAGATTCATCACAATTTCAACTAAAATCTCATCTGGCTGGGTTTTTTTTTTAAATAGAAATTGACAGGTTGATCCTAAAATTTATGTGGAAATTCAAGGGATCCAAACTGTCAAACAATACTGAAAAATAAGAACCACTTTGGAAGACTCGCACTTCCCAATTTCAAAGCTTACTCCAAAGCTACAATAATCAAATCAGTGTGATACCAGCCTAGGGACAGACGTATAGATCAATGAAACATGTTTGAGAGCCCAGAAGCAAACCCTTACGTTTGCAGTTGATTGATTTTCAACAAGGTGCCAAGACCATTCAATGAGGGAAAAGTAATCTATTCAACAAGTCATTCTGTGCTAACTAGATATCCACACGCACTAGAATGAAGTTGTATTCCCACCTCTCATCATATTTAAAAACTAGCTCGAGTTGGATCAAAGATCTAAATGTAAGAGGTAAAACTGTAAGCCCTTATAAGAAAACATCTTCATGGCCTTGAGTTAGGTAATGGTTTTTGGGATATGATACCAAAAGCACGTATTACCAAAAATAATAGATTATTTAGACTTCATCACAACTAAAACTGTTTGTGCTTCGAAGGAGACATTAAGAAAATTAAAACACAACCCACAGAATGGGCAAAACATTTTCATATCATATATCTGATAAGTGAGTTGCATCAACAATGTTTAAAGAAGTCTTACAGCTCCGTAATAAAGACAACTGATTAAAAAGTAAACAAAGGACTTGAATGGACAGTTCTCTGAAGAGGACATACAAATGACTAATAAGTCCATGAAAAAATACTCAACATCAGTAGCCGTAGGAAATAGTAAACCAAAACCACAGTGAGATGCCACTTCACACACACGAGGGTGGCTAGAATAGAAAACACGGATAGTATGAAATATGGGCTAGGAGGTAGTCAGTTAGAGGCTCCATACAGTGCTGGCAAAAGTGTGAAACGGTGCAGCCACTTTGGAAAAGAGTTTGCTAGTACTTCAAAAAGTAAGACCTAGAGTTCCCATAGGATTTAGCAATTCCGCTCCTAAGTATCTGCCCAAGAGAACTGAAAGCAGTGTATACACAAAAACTTCACATAGCTGTTTATAGCAACATTACTCATAATAGTCAAAAAATGGAAACAAATGCCCATCAGTTGATACATGAATGAACCAAAGGTGGTGTGTCTACGCAATGAATACCTTTCAGCCATAAAAAGGGGCAAAGCTCTGACCCAGGCTACCGCATGGATGAACTTGGAAAACAGTATGCTCAGTGAATGAAGCTAGTCACAAAAGGCCACATACCATATGATTCCAAATAGATGAAATGTCCCGAGATGGAAAGTAGATTAATAGTTGCCAGGCACTGGGAGAAGGGGAATGCTAATGGGCGTAGGGTTTCTTTTTGGAGTGATGAAAATATTCTGGAATTAGATAGTGGTGATAGTGTACATCTCTGTGAATACACTACAAGCATCGGATTATACACTCTAAAATGGTGAATTCTATGGTATGTGAATTATATCTCAAAAAATAAAACAAAACAAAACCACCAAGACTCTACTCCTGGTTAAAGACAAAGAAGGAAAGGAAAGGGAAAAAGAAGGTGCACATGCCCCTAAGAACACGTGGAAGAATCTATAAAAAAGAATACAAAATTCCATTAGCCCACCCACCACCGCAGCATTCCCCCTTTTAATATTTTTGTGTGTATCCTTCCATAATGTTTTCTGTGTGTGCATACACCACACAGCCAGGTACTGTTTCTACGGTGGGAACACTCCGCAGGCATGTTTGTAACTTGCTTTCCCCCCATGTATCAATGCAAACTGGTATGAAATCCTTTGTATGTATTAACACTTTTATTTCAATAAATACATATTGCTGATAAAAAAATGAAGCTAAAAAAGTAAAGTGAGTTCCGTACTAGGACCACAGCAGAGGACAAGCCTCCCGTTTCTAAGCCCTGCTGGCTTCGGTCCGCGAGGGCAGGACAGACGTCCCAGGGAAGTGGGGCCTGCTGAGGGGGTCCAACCCCGGGGAGGTGTCAGGTGGCCCTGGCCCTGGCAGGTGCCGGTGGCTTCAGGATCTCGGGAGGGCGCTGCCGCCCGGGCTCTGTCACTAGGGGGACGCAGCCCCTGTGCTGCGGGTGACCATAAGGGAAGGGGCAGTTTGCATCCCCGGGGGGCTCCAGTGTGAAGGCCAAGAATCTTCATTTGCCATGAAACGGAAGGGCTAAAATGTTATCAAAAACAGAAAGAGCAAACAAGGAACGTCAGTCGTGGGATGAGGCCCAGCAGCGCCGTCTTCATGCTAACAGCCCGGGGGAAGGGCTTTGAAAGCGTCTCCACTCACTGGCAGGAGACAGTCTAAATATTTACGGGCTTCCGGCAGCGGCAGCTGGCCTGTGGCTCCGGCCCGCGCCCCCCGCAGAGGTCTCACGAGGGGTCTGGGTCACCCCCAGGTGGGCTCTCCCAGCCACCCCTCCTCCTTGGCTCAGTGGGGACCAAGATGTGTGTGTGTGGAGGGGAGACTTGGCACGTCACTCACTCGCCTGTAGCCCTGCACGCGGTGTGCGCGTGTGCACATGCGCGCGCATGTACGTGTGCATGTGCGTGCACGTGCATGCGTGTGTGCGTGCACGTGCATGTGTGTGCATGCGTGTGCATGTGCGTGCGGATGTGTGTGCCTATAGGACAGGACCCCTGGGGCACAGTGCTGGTGGGAAAGCAGATGACCCACCTGCAGTCAAGACCTGCCTCTTTGCTTGGGGCTGCTCGTGGTCCCAGGGGGAGCACAGCCAGGCAGGTCCCTGTGTGGCGTCGTCCGGGCCGGCAGGGGACCGGGGACTCAATACAATATATATATATATGTTGTTGGCCCGTTGGTGACCCTCAGGTCTTTGGGGAGGCTTGGAGACCATGGCCGTAGGTGGAAGAAGGATGCGCGGTTTATTCCCTGCCCGGTCCCCTCCCCGGACCTCCACAGACCAGCCTCGGAGGCCTCACCCCGCCTGCCGTCCTGGTGGAACATCGCCATGAGAGGGGAGGCTGGGAGCGCCCAGCCTGGGGTGCTCACCTGCTGTGTGACTGCCTTTCTGTGCCTCAGTTTCCCTGTCTATGAGGAGGGGGCAGTGGCAGCATTTCTCCCGTCCCCCTATCATGGGGCTGTTTCGAGGGTGGGGTGAGTCAACAAGGGGGGGCTCTCACCCGTGTTGTCGACATCGCTGTTATTGTTACCACCATGGCCACCCAGCCCAGTGTCAGGGACCCGGTTCACCCCATCTGGTGTCATGGAGCCCAAGCATGCCCCTCCTAGCGGGCCTCTGGTGTCTTCTCTGTCCCCAGAGCAGGCCCTTACTGTCCCATGACCCTGCGTCACCCCTGGGCCCCCCCGGCCTTGGGGTCTGGGTGTGAACTCAAGGCCTTCCCAGGGCACCTAACAGCTGTGTGGTTCTGGGAAAACCACAACCCCCAGTGGAAGGGTGTCCTCGCCCCCTCAGGAGGAAGGCTGATGAGACAGTGCGTGAGCCTGTTAACTGCACGGGAGCAGCGAGCGTGCAGGCTGCTTAAGTCAGGGAGCCACGGGGAGCCGTTTGTGGGAATACAGAGCTGCCCCCCGCTCTGCTGAAGCACCCAGCTCCCGGCACACCCTGCGTGCAGGCTGGCCAGCCGAGCCCGGGCTGCAGCGTGACCCGGTTCGGGAGCCCGGGTTGGGCGACCTGCCTCAGCACCTCCGGGGCCAAGCGTGGCGGCGTCCAGGAAGGCAGGAGGTTCTCATCACCCGGACACCCCATCTGGACACCCCGCCTGAAGCTGGGAGGCCCAGGGCAGAACGCTCCGGGCTGGAATCTGGGGCGGGGAGACGGTGGCGGGGAGGGGGGCCGGGGCTCATCCGGCGGGGCCCCTCTGGGCTCCAAAGGGCTTTGGAACCTGGACCGTGGCTGCATGGTGATAAAGCATCTGGCGGACCGGGGCCCCTCCTGCCGCCCATGTCTCCTCGGCGCTCCGCAGGCGGGACTTGGCGGACCCCCCAGAGGCCTCATTTCCTTTCTTCCAAGTCAGCAGAAATCCTTCTCCAGATGTGTTCTCAGCATGTTTGTTTAGAGTCAACTGACATGTTACAGGGAAGGGGTGATTCACATCAGCCCTCAGCTCCCGAAGCCAACAGTGGCCAGGAGAGGCCCAGACTTCCGGGCAGGGGGTGAGGACCCAGGCCCATCCTGGGGGGAGGACAACGTCCAGGCCCCACCAAGGCTGGTGCCCTGGCCTCGGGCTGGCCGGTAGCACGACCTCCTGTCCCGGGAGTGAGCAGGACGCCTGGTCCTGGGGTGAGCGGGGGAATGCCAAAGACGGGGGCGGGACATGGACCGGATCTCAGCCCTGTGGGGTCCATCTCACAGTAGGGGCCTCCCCCCTCCTCCGTCCTGAGCGATGCCCTGTGTGGACCCAAATGCTCAGACCAAGGTCACTTCTGGATCCCGACCTGCGGCAGCAGGTGGGCACAGCAGCTCCAACAGGGGACGGACAAGCCCCTCACCTGCCCCGTCCTAGAGGTCGTCCTTGATGCTGTCACCATGTGTCCTCTGAGACACAGGGGCTGGGGAGATGCTGGGATGTGAACAGGACCTGCTCGGGCCGATGGCTCACTTCCTCCAGGACGTGAGATGCCCCATGTGGCTTCAAAGCGCGCCCCTCTCGGGGCTGGGTCCTCAGACCGTGGACACACACACGAGGTGAGCAAGTAGGAAACAAACACAAAACCTGCTGTTTTCAGCTTCTGCTATTTGGGGATGTTTATTTCCCAGCCCATCTGACTGATACAGACTCCAACTACCCCGGACTGCAAAGGAGGACCCGCGCCTGCATGTTAACAAAGCAACTGTAGAACAGAGGCAAGGCCACGACTTTGGTTTGGGGTTCGCACACATTCCACATGGTTTCTATCTCACGGGGTCAAAGCGTGCTGTGCTACGGCCATCCTGGCAGCTGCTGCTACGTGAGCCCCGAGGACCGCGGCCCCACGTGGTCCCTTCCCTCGGCCCCGATTCCGGAGGCCCCACCCAGCCCCCTGTGCTTGCCCTCGCTGGTCTGGGCACGGTGGTGGGCAGTGAGGGTTGTGCCCTGGCTGCAGCCCAATCTCTGCAGGCCTCGGTTTCTCCCTCCCAGGAACGGGATTCAAACAGTGGTGGCCCCCTTCTGTCAACGTATCTCAGCCAAGAAAATCCTTGGAACCGTGGAGGCTGGCGCCTAGTAGGCTCTCAGGAGGGTCTGCTGGTGCGGGGAGCTTCGTGCCCGCCTGGCATCAGCTGAGATGCAGTTTTATCCAAACGCTCCCCACCCCCACCCCCACCCCCCCGCCAAACGTGCACAGGCCGCCTGGACGCAGTGAGCCGGCCTTCCGCAGGACTGTTCCCATGGAAACAGCAGCCCTGGGCCCCTTCCAGCTGCCCCCACCCCCCATCCCAGGGCAGCCACAGTCCTCGTTCCTAACGGACCGGGTTGTCCTGTCTGGTTCTGAACTTCATACAAGTGGAATCCTACACATACAGCTCCTTCTGTCCTGTGGCATCTTCGAGGCCCAGTCCCTGTGTTGTGGTCTGTCACCATGTAGGTCTCCACTGTGGATGCCACTGTCTGCCACCCCATCCGGGACAGGTACGTGGAGCTCACTCAAACAGCACCCTTGACATTTCTGTGGGTGCGTAGGGGCACGGGCTTGCTGGCCTGGCTCGGGCGCGCCCACCCCTACCCACAGCACCGCTGTCCCTGCCGCCCGCCCTGTCAGTGCCAGCTTTCCGTCTGTCAGGCCCCAGCCGCGGGCAGGCAGGGACACTCCTGGTGGCAGCGTGCCTTGCGCTTAGAGGCCGGGTTTTGGTGGAACAGGGTGTGGGGTAACGGGTGGTGACAGGGGGTCCGGGCTGGGCTCTGTGCCCCACCATGTCTACTGGCCATCGGTCCCCTGCACACAGACCGACTTTTCTCACTCCAGAAAGGAAGTGCATTCCTGCCACAGGATCCCCAGACTGACCTTGAGTTCCTGTCTCCCCATGCCCCCCTCACCCCCCAAAGCAGAACCACCACAAGGGGAGCCCTTAAGGACAGCAGCCACAGGAGGCCGCGCTCTCTCCACAGGAGGTGGTGGCCGGCTGTCCTCGTGGGGAGGTGAACCCACTCACAGGGCTGGGGTGTGACTGCTGACCGTGGCCACGCTGGCCACCCACCCGGAGAGAGCAGAGCCAGCCAGGCCAGGACTTAGAGGGGGAGCTGGGCGTCTCCGCCATGGGACTCGCCCCTCAGGTGCACACGGCCCCACTCTTTTATCTGCTCCGATGATGCAGCCGCAGGGTTCCCAGACTCCGGGCTCCCTGCCCCGCACCCTCCCCCACCCAAGCTGGGACCCTGTGCTCTGTTGAAGCCCAGAGGAGGAGACTCTGGGCCTCTGGGCAGAGGCTGGACCCATGCTTTCTGTACAGGGCTGGGGACTTCCCTATCCGGGGCGATGCTCACTCAGGGGCAGGAGCGCCGGCGCAGTCCTGCTGGGCTGAGCGGAAACCTCTGCGCAAGATGAAAGTTTCTGCGGTGCTGGCAGGGGATCCTGACTCCTGACCTTCTCCTCTTGGAGGCAACACTTCAGCCAAGGGGGTGCAGCGGAGCCGGGAGGGCGTCCTGGAGGCGTCTGACCCTGGTGCAGAGAGGAGCGAGTTCGAGGACATTGAAGGCACATGCCCGGCGCTGTCACCATGTCCATCAGGGTCTCCTGATACTGGAAAGAATTCTGGGTGGGAGCTGGAGAGGACCCAGGGCTCCTGAAGCCCCACGTCAAAGAGAGCGGACCACAGCTTCCCTTCCAGACCGTCTATATTGTGTTCCAGTTCTCGAGGCTCTATTTCCTTTTATCAGTGAAAACCAATCTCTAACTGTCTCATAGTCCACGTGTGTGCCTTTTAATGTACAGTGTGAGGTAAGGATCTTTTACAGAAGACATTTTGCATCTGTTCCCCATACGTCTTCATTTTCCTCTCGTAATTTTTTCCTCTTCATATTCTCTTCCATATCCTAGGAAATTTTCTTGAGCTTTTTTTGGGAAATGATCTGGTCTTCTATAAAATCTGAACTGCTCTTCATTCTTTGCATTTA
The DNA here is from genome assembly GCA_028646485.1 of Cryptoprocta ferox. NCBI lineage: Eukaryota > Metazoa > Chordata > Mammalia > Carnivora > Eupleridae > Cryptoprocta > Cryptoprocta ferox. The sequence continues at coordinate 731,507 of CM053573.1, forward strand.
CAAAATTGAATATGTCAAACAAAAAAATACGGAAACAGTGTAATCAACACGCACGGTGCCACCACTTAGGTTTAACATACGTTGGCATTTTGTTGTATTTGCTTTCTTTAAGAAATAAAATATTATAAATGTAATCAAATCTTCGTGTGCTCTTCCCCAATTCCAAAAGGCGCTGGTTGCTTAAAGAAGAAAGAGTGATCTTGTCCAACACTAGAAAATGTACTCACTCCTGGTCCTACAGGAATAGATTAAAGAGAAAACCCACACAATCATGATAATAGGTGCAAAAATAGCATTGAATGAAATTCAATACTCAAAACAAAACATTAACAAGTAAGAATAGAAAGAATTATTCGCAACCTGAGGGAAGATGTTCATAAAAAATTCATTGTTAACATCAAATTTAATAGTGCGACTACACACGTCCATTGCAGTCAGGAGCGAGATGGGATTGCCTACCGTGGCAGCGGTTATGTTCCAGGGGCCACAGCAAAACGTTCATCCCACGTGTCTGCAAGTGATAAACCCCACGTTAGGCTGAGGTTGCCTGGGAGCAAGGGAAAGTGGGATTGTTCAGTCCTCCTCATCTCTGGTTCTGGTAGACAAAACAGTGCTCTTTTGTCTAACGTTAACATAGACAAAGTTTTTGTTTAATGAGTGTTAACCTGAGCTATACTTTATTTTTAGCCCGTCAGTGTGGTTTATTTTAGGTGCGTCTCATGTAAGCAGCATTAACTGAGTATTATTTTATTTTCATACGGTCTGTTGATCTTGATTCTTTATTTAAAAAATTTTTTATTATTAAAAATTTTTTAAATGTTTATTTATTTTTGAGAGAAAGAGACAGAGTGTGAGCCAGAGAGGGTCAGAGAGAGAGAGAGACACAGAATCGGAAGTGGGCTCCAGGCTCTGAGCTGTCAGCATACAGCCCAATGCAGGGCTTGAACCCATGAGTGGTGAGATCATGACCTGAGCTGAAGTCTGACACTTAACCGACTGAGCCACCCAGGTGCCCCTGATGGATATGTTTTTGAAAAAATCTATTCTCCCCTTCTCTGTTAGAATCTTAGAAGCTAAGATTTACAATTTTATTCTTTCTGAAGTTACCTTAAAATTTTATTATGCACTAGAAATTTGCTAAGAAAAGTCCAAAGCTACTCAGTATTGCTATCCTTCTGCAGAATATGAAATCTCACATGCTTCCATTATTCATTTACCTTTTTATTTATTTAATTGAAATTTGTTTTTAATGTTTATTTATTTTGAGAGAGAGAGAGAGAGAGCGCGCACGAGCATGAGCAGGGGAGGGGCAGAGAGAGGGAGAGAGAGAATCCCAAGCAGGCTCCATGCCCTCAGCACAGAGCCCAATGTGGGGCTTGAACTCACCAACCATGAGATCATGACCTGAGCTGAAATCAAGAGTTGGACGCTTAACCAACTGAGCCACCCAGGCATCCCTCTTTTACCTTTTAAAAGACTAAACTTTTCAAAAAGTAATTTACTCTGGATGTCACAATTTAACCATTTTTCTTATTACACATGCCATTTATTCAAATTCTTTTTCTTCTTGATTGAATATGTCCCTTAATCTCTCTTTTAGCAGGGACATCTAGGTGGTAAGGTTTTCCTTGTGGTTCTCTGCTGCTACCTAACACACCCTGGCCAAACACAGTGGGGAAAATGACGGCTCTTGCATTTTGCTCCTGGACTCTGGGGGTCAGGAATTCTGACAGGACACCTAGGGTGGCTCGGTTCTGCCTTGTGGTGTCCGGGGTCTGGGCGGGGGCACCTCAAAGGCTGGGCTCAGCTGGCGGTGCTGACTGGAGCACCCCTGCATGGCCTATCCATGCAGTTCGGCTCTGAGACGGCTGCCCCAAGGCAGAGTCCTCCCACAGCGTCCCAGTGCTCCTGGGGGCACCTCTGCTCCGGGAGGAAGCTGCACTCTGGGGCCACACAGAGCCACCCCGCCGTCCTCCATTTGTGGACAGAATCACAGGCTCACTCGGATTCCGAGGAAGGGTCACAGACTGCCCCCTCTCGCGGGGGCAGGCTCGAAGAACTTGCATCCATGTTTTAAAACCTCGACAATCTGTCTAGGCAGAGGTTATTTATATCCTTACCCCAAGCAAAACACACTCGTTTTCTCCCACGACTTCTCCAAATTGCTCCATCCCATGACGGTTTCAGGCACACGCTCAGAGATGAGAGTCTTGTGCCCTAATCGAGTCCGGATCTGAGTAAGACTCCCCGGGCGTGGTTCTTCTTGCTCCAAAGGCTTATGAGGAAAAGAGACAAGCCGTCCTGCCCTCCACGCTCAGCATACAGAGGTGGGTAGGGCAGGGCTGTCTCAGTGAGCACGCCCATTCAAGCAGGGCTGCAGCGGGAGGCTCACACAGTCCCTGTCACCAGTCCCAGCGAGCCCCAAACCTCTGGGCATCTAGCTCCAGGTCCCTGATCATGCCTCCACCCATTTCTTATGGGGGACTCTTCTCCTCTCTTAGCTCGGTGTTTTGCACTCCTGCTGACCCTCTGACTCATCCTTCATCCTCAGTAAGAAATGACTAGTGTTTGCAGCTGGCCTGTTTCCTTTCTGTAGAAGTTCAAGAGCCCAAAGACCTCTGCGAATTCTGTGCTACTGTGTCCCCTCCAGACCGAGCTGATTCCCTTAAAAACATTGTGGTGTTCACTTTATATAAACTGCATCGGACAAAAGGTGCCCCTGAAGGGTAGACCCTCCTGAACCTTCGCCTCCCTGTGAGGCTACTGCGCAAGGGTGACCTTAACATTCTCAGGTCTAGTTAACATAGAAGGTCTGGAAGGCGTGCCCGTAAGATCCTCCGAAAGCTGTTGTTTATTGGAAATGATCTTTGAAGCACTGCTTTAAATATTTCTGAGGCCTTACCTAGGGGTTTTACAGTTACACCCTTGCTTTCAATCTCTGTTCTGAGACCACATTTTTCTGAACAGTTACCTGGATTTGATCTTTATTCTCAAGTTCCATAGCACTTTGAGAGTCATTCTCTGACATGGAGGGCTGTGCCTCTCTAATCCCTTTACATTTTGCTTGGAATCGGAGAAGTTTGTTTTTCAGTTTATCTCTTTCCTATTGGGTTTTATGGTAGACAGCAAAGGGTCCAGGCAGAGCCGTCACCACCTCCTGCCCAGAAATCTCCTCAGCTAGGTCATCACCTGTGGTAGAATATTCCGTTTCCCCATCACTGCAGATGAGCGCTGCCAAGCTTTCTGTTCTGCGGTTGGAGTGTTCCCTTTCTTCCAGCTTCCAAGGACACTCTTATCCTGTTCCTTTAAGCCCTTATCAAGGCCCACCAGGCTTCTGGCTGCTTGTCTACTCTCCAAGGGAACAGACTTGTGTTTTTGGTATGGCAACACCCACCTTTCAGCTACCAAAATCTTAAGGCATTGTACTGTCCCACCCTTGGCTTTGTCTTTCCCCAGAGACTGTTTCCCCACCTATCCTGGGTTTTATCTTTGCCCCAAGGCCCCTTCTTGTTTTGAGAGTTCTCTGCTGCCTGGAAAGATTGTCCTAAGCCTCTTGTGTTTTCTCCAAACTCTGCTAGGGAACTGAACAGTTCATTATTTTTAGGTTATGTCTCTACACCCAATTGTTTTTTATTATACTCTCACTCCTGAGTAAAACCTTAGCTGGGTATAAAATTCTAGGTTGTCCATTGGAGCTGTTTCTCCATTATTTTCTTGATTCTCTTAATCTTGATGAGAAGTCTGCTGTTAGTGTGGTTGTTCCTTTATAGGCATTCAATCTATCCCTGAAGTTTAGTAGTAGTAATAGTAGTAGTAGTAGTAGTAGTAATAGTAGTAGTAGTAGTAGTAGTAGTTGTTGTAGTAGAGTTTATCCCTGAAGTTTAGTAGTAGTACTACAATGTGTCTGGGCGGTGGACACTATTTTCTCGGTTTGAAATGTGGACTCTGCTTCATATTTGAGGAAAGACACAGAAGGCAGTGAGCTCATTGGGACCACAGAGTAGGTTAGCAGCAGAACCAGAATGAGAACCCAGGCATCCGGACTCTCCAGTGAGTGTTCTTCCATGGCCCTGCTCCTACCAGAGGAGTGTGGTCCGTGCTCCTCTGCATTTTCTGTCTGAGGCAATGTGGAAGGGCAGGCAACCAGGGGACCTCACTGCCATAGTGATGTTCTTTCTTCCCTGATTGGATGTACATTTCTTATCCTTGTTGACAATACAGTGTCATGGAGCAGGTAGGCTCATTTGAAAGAGAACAGACTTCAATGCTGGACAGGTGTGGGTTGGAATCCAAACTGCCACTGAGAACTGTGTGGTCTTGAACAAATTGTTAATATCTCAGAGTCTTCTTTTTTTTTTTCATTTATAAATGGAACATATCACCATCTTCCTACAGGGCGTGGAGATGCTAGGGGCACATAGTAGATGCATGGCAGGCGCTCAGTACAAGCCTGCTGAACAGGTGTTGGAGCCTGGTGATGTGGGACTACAAACAAGTAACTTAAAACCACCCAGATGCCATACTGTTAGGAGAAGGGGAAGGGCTAGCAATAGGAGGACAGAGGTCTGCTCTTCCTTGTCCCTACAAGCATGTGCAGACCTGAAGGTACCTCTGGCCAGGACATGTGTCAAACTTCTCTTTGCTACCCCAGGTGGATGGTGTTACTGCTTTTGGCTATCATCTCCTTTATTTTTCAGAGAGTGGAGGAGATTTATGGAAAAAAAACCAGATCCCTAATCTTTGGCTTATTCTGTGAGTTCATTCCAGAACATTCCAGTAAAGTTCCCCGGAAATCTCTGAGCAAGGGCTGTAAAAGGGGGGTTGGTATTTTGTGTGCTTTTGTTAGAGGTTGGTTAGCTTCCTCCAGCACAATAGTAAATGGTAGTCTCCAGAAAGATTTAGGTCTCTTCTGTGAATAATGCCTGTTGGCTTCATAATCACTTAAAAGCAGGATGATGCAGAAGTGGATTAAAAAAAAAACATTTTGAACTTATTTTCTTCAGGACAAAGCATGTATGTTGAAAGGTTCTGAAAAGAAAATTTAAGTCACTTAAAATACAATGATTTTACACTTTTGATGTATGTGTTTTGGGTGCCTTGTTGACCTAGTCAGTTCTCTGCAATGCTGGGTTCTATGACCCACCTGAGGTTGGTGCCAACAGGGCTGAAGAAAGTATGTAGCTCAAAGCAAACAAGAGACCAAATCTCTTCTTATGAAACTCCTGGCAGGCCAGGCAGTCCTCCATCCAGCAGATTCCCCTGAAATGAAAGCTGTTTTTAAGAGACGCCAGATCCTGGATCATGATTTGAAAATGTTTTCTAAGCTCTGTGATAACCTCACTGAGGTCACATCTGGCCTGGAAGCCACATGCCAAACATTCTGTATCTAGAGCTGAATTTGCAAGTTCATAACAGGAGGGGAAAATTACCTTCTCTAGAGGGAACATAAGGACACAGAATTTGTGGATCACAGACCTTGTTTATTGCATGGTGTCATGGTTGGTCCATGCAAGGCCAATTCCTCATGTCTTCACCAACCTTAGATGTTGTCAGGTTTTTGAACTTTAGCTTTATCGTTAGTACAAAGTGGTATCTGATTGTGGCTTTAATTCGTATATCTCTGATGACCAATGATGTCGATCCCCTATTTTTTTTTTGGTGTGATTATTGGATATCTTTGTAGGTGTTTAAGAAATGACTCTTTAAGGGGCACCTGGGTGGTTCAGTCATTTAAGCATCCGATTCTTGATTTTGGTCCAGATCATGATCTCATGGTTTGTGAGTTTGAGCCTCACATCAGGCTCTGTGCTGACAGCATGGAGCCTGATTGGGATTCTCTCTCTCCCTCTCTCTCCTCCTCCCCTGCTCATGGTCTCTCTCTCTCTCTCTCTCTCTCTCTCTCTCTCAAAATCAATCAATCAATAAAAATTAAATAAAAAGAAATGACTAAGTCTTTTGCCTGCTTTTAATTAGGTTGTCTTTTTATTATTGCGTGGTAGGGTTCCTTATACATTATAACCACAAGTCATTTTGCAGATATATGTATTATAAATATTGTATCCCATTCAATAGCTTGCCAATTTATATTTTTAAGTATGGGTTTTGATAAGGAAAAATGTTTTTAATCTTGATAGATTTAAAGTTATCTTTTTTTCTTTCATAGTTAGTAATCTCTGTGTATCCTGTCAGTCCAAAGGTTGCAAAGGTATTCTCCAGATTTTCTTTTGGAGGTTTTACAATTTTATCTTTTATGACTAGGTTTTTGATACACTCTGAACTATTTTTCATGTATGCTGTGAGATGGACATTAAGATTCATATTTATTCCTTATGTTTAACCAGTTGTTCAAGCACAATTTGTTGAAAGACTTCCCCCTAATGAGTTGTTTCAGTGGTTTGGTTGTAAATAAATGGACTATGAAAGTGCTGGTCTGTTCCTAGACTATATTCTGTTTCACTCTTTTACTTATCTGCCTTTACATCAATACCACACTCTCATAATTATTACATCTTTACTAAGTCTTGAAATCAGGTAGGCAGGATAAGTGCCCTGATTTTGCTGTTGTTGTTTTTTCCCCCCCATACCTTGGTCCTTTGGCATTTTCTTGCGAGTTTTAGAATCAACTGTTACTTCCTATTTTTTAAAAGTCTATTGGGATTTTTATTGACATTCACTAAACTTGTATGTCGGTTTTAGGGAAGTTAGCATATTAACAGTATTGACTTTTCCTATCCTTGAGCAGGTTATATATTTTCACAAATGGATTTTCAATATTTTCAAAATGGGATTTTCTTGAATTTTTCTCAGAAACGTTTTGTAGTTTTCTGTGAATAGGTCTTGCATATCTCTCATTAAATTTAATCCTAAATATTGTTAAGTTTTGATGCTATTACTAGTATTTTTCCATTAAATGGTTACATTTTCTAATTGTTGCTAGTGTGTAAGAATTCATTTGATTATTGTATTGATTTATAACCTATGACCCTGCTTAATTCACTTATCCTTAAAATTTTTTGTTGTTGATCTTTAGGGTTTTCTTTTTTCCCCCCTAAGTTTATTTATTTATTGTGAGAGAAAGAGAGCAAAGAGGGAGGGAGAGAGAGAGAGAGAGAGAGAGAGAGAGAGAGAAAGAGAGAGAGAGAATCCTTGCTGACAGTGAGGAGCCTGACCTGGGGTTCAACCCCCTGAACCATGAGATGATGACTTGAGCTGAAATCAAGAGTCAGATGCTCAACTGACTGAAACCCCAGGCGCTGTGATCCTTACGGTTTTCTACATGCATAACCATCCCAACAAAGACAGGTTTATTTGTTGCTTTCCTATGTTTATCATTTTTATTTCTTTTTCTTATTGAATGTAGCTAGGAACACCAGTACAATGTTGAATAAAAGTAGTAATAGCCATCAACATCCTTGCCTTGTTCTTGATCTTAGATTGAAAATATTCAGGGGAAAGGAGGGGCAAGATGGCAGAGAAGTAGGGAGCTCTGTAATCTCTGCCCTCCCACAACTATAAAGCTGAGAAGGACTGAAGCCACGATACTCTGATCTGCTAGAGTGGGAGGAAAACACACAGAATCCATACAAAGGACAGCCTCATAGGTGCCTGGGCTACCTCAAGAAACAAGCCAAAGTACACACGGTGGAGAGTCCCAAATATCACTGAGTAGGGAAATAAAATAATCTAAGGCACAGCAAGAGAAACTGAGACACCATTAAAAGAACACTTCCTGAAACGATAGGCCCTGGACAGTCAATGAGCCTCTTTTAATAGAGCAATACTAACAGGTGCACAGTGCATAACAAGCTTTTAAAACTGACGAGAGACAGAAAGCTAGCCAAAATGACGAAATGAAAGAACTCTCCTCTAAATAAATTCCAGGAAGAAGTCACAGCCACAGAACTGCTCAAAACAGATATAAGCAACATAACTTATAAGCAAGAATTTAGAACAATTGTCATAAAATTAATCGCTGGGCTTGAAAAAAGCATGGAAGTCATCAGAGAAGCTATTGATACAATAACTAGGGACCTTGAAAATAGCTGTGATGAGTTTAAAAATGCTATAAAATGAGGTGCATAATAAAATGGAGGCAGCTACTGCACAGATTGAGGAGGCAGAGAGGAGAATAGGTGAATTAGAAGACACAGTTATAGAAAAAGAGGAAGCCGAGAAAAAGAGAGAGAAATTGATCCAGGAGCACGAAAGGAGAATTCGAGACCTGAGTGATACAATCAAATGGAACAATATCCGTATCATAGGAATTCCTGAAGAAGAAGAGAGAGAAAAAGGTCATGAAGGGGTGCGTGATCAAATTATAGCTGAGAACTTCCCCAATTTGGGGAAGGAAATAGGCATTGAAATCCAAGAGGCACAGAGAACTCCCCTAAGACGTAACTTGAATTGACGTTCGGCACGAC